>JAJOOS010001096.1:0-39361 GCA_029582725.1 Solanum chiquidenum | reverse complement strand
CTCCAAATCAGTTATGTACAACCTTGGGAAATTCTGGGGCCCAGACCCAGTAATTATTCCATATGAGACAAAGCTACAAACATATACATTAAGATTCACAAATAGCCACTTTTCAACTCATCATGGAATTTTAAATTTCACATGTGAAACTGAGAGAACATTATCGTGGAATTTGAAACTCCATTACATTGACCATCTTTCCAAGACATGCCTAAAAGAGGCCAGTGCTACAACTGATGCTAAACCGCTAATGGTTGGTTACATGAAAAAACGAAAAATGCTGCTTGACGAAAGTCGGGCTGAAGCTGAAAGAAGAAGAGATTCTTTGAAGTTGCAACGAAAAGAAATTTGTGAAAGTTATAGTTGTATTTGAATAGTTTTAGTTTTCTTGAAAAAGTACACTAGCTAAAATTTTGTGACTACTGACTAGAAGAAAAAAAGAGCATTTAAAGTTGGACGACATTTTCAAATCACTATTTCAATAGCATTGACAAGGGGTGTCAAATGAGCAGGTAGGAATGAATCAGACTGGTCATATTTTTATGGGCTAATTTTGCCATGTAGAGAGATTGTAAAAAAATATGGTTCTATTCATCTCAACTGGCTTCCCTGTCTTATATGACAGTAAGTACTGGGCTTTTCAGCTGAAACACATTCAAACTTTAGATTGCCAAGGCACGACCCAATTTGCATGTATGAAGCCAATATGCATATATGCTTGAGTGTGTAATGTGAATAAAAGAATAACAGTTTGTTGAACGTCAATAGCCCTAAAATATTACAACATATGACCTTACAAGTATTAATAGCACTAACACTTTGCAAAGAAATGCAACTCCTGGCAAAATGGTGGGATGGTGTATACAAGACCTGCTCTCTTCAATCCGTTTGATCTATTATCTGACAACTGAAACTGCACCAAAAAATGAGATTTGAAGAAACTTATAATGCTCACGACGACAGGTTGCTTCGCCCAAGATGAGAGATCCTAGTTGATGGTATTAAAGGTGCTTCCTCATCCACCATTGGATCTGAAGAGTCGTTCTTTGTACTGTTTCCCCCAAGATCAGCATTGTCATCTGGCAAGTACAGATGAGATGACTTCTTCTCCATCTTAAGCTCCTGTAGAAGGTTAAGTACAGGTAAGACATACTTATGATAGTACAACAATCTTCCCAAGGAAAATCATATGGAAGTCGAACTCTCACGATTAACAAAGACAACAGTGTTGTCACAGGAGAAAAGCTCTAAGAAGTACTCTAGGTCTATTGGGACTTTAAGCACAATCAAGCGTGGGCTTTAGTAAGAAAACGTGCAATTAAGGAGAGAACAAAAAGAAGTATATATGTAGTTCAAGAAAAAGGTAACAAATGCATTTATAATGCTCTCCTTAACTAATACACTTAGTTACCAATTTTATTTGTTGTTCAGTATCACCCGATTCGAGATAGAACTCATGGGCACGACTTAGTGCATGGCCTACACTGAAACACAGCTTAAGCGACACAATGTCTTATCCGAGCTTTCTGAACTTCAGGTCTTAAGCCAGCTTTAAATGATCCTTTAACAACACTGAAAGACAATCAATTAAGCAGTCAGGTGACCTCCTTTTCTAATAATGTTGGTGTCCAGGCCAAGACACAAAATGTCCCGTCAAATATTCAATAGTGCACCTCGACTGTTTCAACAAAAACTAGGTACATACTACCTCCCACTACTACGTATACTGGAACTCAACACTGAGGCAGGTAGGAGTGAAATCACGGTGTTTTTCTTCGCTGAAACTTGAACTCATATCTCACATGGTTTTCACCAACTTCATTGACTGCTATGCTACACCCTAAGATGCATGTGACTTAATCAGATATATTTCTTTTCAGGTTCTTTCATTTCAAATATGACGAGCACGGCAAACAATTGGGTTAGAAAATCCACCCTTGACCCACACAAAACGTAAAATGATAAGGCCTAAAAACAATAGAGGAAGCCAATAATAATCTTGACCTCAATCAGGAAGGGCGAAAAAGTGGGAGATGCAAAAGATATATAGTAAGCTTATCCATTCCTGGCATTAGTGATTATAAGCATCTGTTACATATGAAATATTTATAATGCAGCTTTTCTCTTGTAAACACAATAGGATGTTAACTGTTTTATATTTCAGTTTTGCTGCTTGAAACAAGAAACACCAACTCCCTAAGAAACAAAAGCAGCATTCAGATATGCTTATGTTCTTCTTGGAAAATCAGAAAACAGGCCAGGAATGGAAATAAAATGAAATATTAAAAACTGAAAACGAAGCCATAGTTTGAAAGTCAGAACAAAATCTGACCTTAGCTGTTCGATCTAACATAGTATCTACAGGAAGCTGGGATGCTCGTACGTCCTTGATCTTCAAGTAGTTATACATCACGACACCACATAATGCTATACAAAACAAAATTTCATCAATATGGTGCATGTTAGCATAAAGTTCCCACAAATAAGGAAAAATAAGCTTACCTATGGCATAGCCTGTAATGTTAAGAGTGGTAATCGTTGACTCCGGAAAAATTAAGGTTGAAAGGGCAATTAATATCCAATCTTTCAAGACACCAGCCACTCGAATGGTTACAGCACCAGTTCTACCAATCACTAAGAAAATTGAGAAATTCAAAGCAAGTGCACAAAGTGCATTTGAAAAGAAAATCCAAAAATTGAATTGGATCTGCGTGACTTCCATTTCAGGCTTCTCCAGAAGATACCATGGAATAAAAAGAAAGACGAAGCTGCATAATAAAACATAAAATGATGAGTACCTCAAGAAACAGCACAATATTCACTTGCATGAGACTCTAGACAACTGAAGACAGACATTTAAAATACAGGAAATTACTCACTCATTGCGGAAACATAAAATGTTTGCCTTTGCAACCAGTAGTTTATAGAAACTACCTCACTTTGGAGGAAAATGTAAGCAAATATGTAAAACATCCATTGCATATCACAGCATACAGATAAACCTTCTATCTCTATGTATAGAGGAAACCATTCACATAACAGTTACCAAAACCACCACAGCTATCCACCTTGTCAACATCAACAACACTTTTTTGACTTCATAAATGCCAAGATATACTTGTGCTGTTGTGCATGGCATGCAGGAAAGATGTATACACAGGAGAACATATTAACAGAAATTTAATGTTATTAGCTCTTGTTTCTTAAAAGTATATTATCCAAGTTATGGTATAAGAAATATAACCCTATTGTTGCAAGCCTATTCATCACAAAGCACGGAGTTCTAAAGTGAATAAAGCAATGTGAAACCATATCCTTTTAGAAATAAAGCAAGAAAATATTAGATTGCCTTATTTTATATGTCGTTTAAGTACAATCCTATGTAGATAATAGGAAAAAAATGCGGAATAACAAAAAAGTTATGAGGCAGAGTGCCATAGTCACCCAGAAGCAGCACACACATGCTGTTGGAACCAGAGGATCTGTTAAAGTTTTAACATTGTCGTTGTTTATAAACACATATATGATATATCTACTTTGGCAAGACAGCAGAAAACGACAGTTAATAATAAAATCCATCATTTTTCTATACCAAGTTTACTACCAACCATGACACGAGACCTTTCAACTTTGTTTTCAATTGTTTATGCAGATTGTAACAAATGAATGATCCGTCAAATGTCAAGGTTCAATGTCTGTTATATCTGATTCTACTGCACAACTAAAATAAATAAATAAGTCTATAAAATTATCCTTCCTCTAACAGCTAAAGCTTTTAGATGATGTGATTCACATTTCAACAGACTTTAGGGCAGTAGGATGATATGAATGTATCATCAGTTACTGTAGTCGGGAGCAATCAAGAAGTTACTCCAACCTATTAAAAGATACCAATCTAAGGAAGGTCCTATTCCCTGCTATCCTTTTCCCTTTGATTCCAGAGTGTGTGGTGAACACGGGGGACGCTTGGAATCATTTACAGCCAAGTTCTCACTCATCATATAGACTGGAACAAAGCACGGGCTAGACCAAATGTAAACAGATAAGTCAACCTTAGAAGATTGAAGAATACCTGCATGGAGCTATGTAATATAAACTGGTGATAGGATTGAGTGTTAATCCTTTCTTCTGGAGAAGAACTTGAGTTAACACCAGCCTAAGAGCCTCAGCAAATATCCCAGTCACCTGGTAAACTGTACCCACTACGTTGAAGTGAATTTCCCCATAGGAGGATATTACAACACCAACACTGACCAAAAACATGTTCAAGAATACATCGCATCTTAGTTTGTCAGTTCCATAAATAACAGCCATGACAAAGGTGGCCACCGGCACTGTCATTTCAATACAGAGAAAGCTACAGCCATTCAGTAGATTCCCAAGCACAGGAATTTGTAACTAGAAAAGAATACTGAAATGTGGACATACTCAGAGCTTTGAGCATCTGGATGAAGGCCACTGAAATGAACAAATATGCGGTGTTGCCAAACCTGTGAGCACAAAATATGCACCTTTCAGAGATAAAACTTATTTTAACCTCATAGCCTCAACGCACTAACTGAAACAGAAATCATCCGCAACCATAATTCTCTCCTAGAAATTAAGAACCTCGAGTGTGAGGAACAAGGAACAGGGCGACAAGGAAGTTAAAGATCAATTACACTGCCAGACAGAGAACAATAGATGGCAATTGCACAGAATAATACATTTTTCTTTTCTTTTTGTCTTCTGGGGGCAGGGTACAATAGGTATGAAGAGTGATTCGCGGGGCAGGTAATGCTGTACATAGTTTGCCTAAACACATAAGCATACAGTTCTTTATCTTTTAAGAAAATACCTTGAAATTGGAAATATTATTTATGGGAGAAGATTTAGAAAAGATCAAAGAAAAATATCAAAATTGAAAAAGAAATATTAATAAAAAATTAAAAGCAGCGGGGATTTTTCTTGTAGCCTGGCTTCTTCCTCTTTTCAGATTTGTACCTTACACAATGTATTTGATCTTGGTTATAGGAACAATAACAGTATTATTAGGAGCTACTTTAGCTCTTGCTCAAAAAAGACATTAAGAGAGGTTTAGCCTATTCCACAATGTCTCAATTGGGTTATATGTATTTGAGTATGAAAAGGCCCCTTTCTTTTGGCGGGTATCGCCACGTGGCTCATTACCGGATCACCCCGTAAGGAATAGGACACAATAATATAGTGCACATCAAAGAAGAGAGTACCCTCTTTGTTACAAGACAGACCCCCCCCCCCCCATATGGGCTTGCAGGGTCTGTAGGGTCCATACCCATTATCCCAACAGGGTCAGTAGAGGTTAGTGTGGGTACAATGCAGGGCAGGGAGCATGCATATTACCCATCCAATAATCATCTCTAACAAAGTGACGACCCACAGATGAAGGTGTCCACCATTTTTATCATCATCCCGATTTCTGGCCTAGGTTTACTTTCATCTTTACTTTAGTACAGAAATAAGAAATGGCAAAGAAAGGATCACAAGAAACTAAATAATCCACCCACCAACATAAACAAGTAGAAAGGTGTAGGATAACTCTGAAGTCTGAAATCTGAAATCAACTATTACTATTCACATTTACCTGAACTATGAAATGCCTACATTTTTTAACACAGTTTTAAAAATAAAAAATGAGCTACAAGGATACCAAAAAAAGGAATTTTGAGTCATCAGCAAAAGAGAATTAAACAATAACAAGTGTGAGTAGATTGATTCCATCTGTATTGATAACAATTGAGCAAATACGGGCCTTCTATTTATAACTGTAAATTATTATTAATGAAAGCATCCAGGAGATAGCCAGTACACAGAGAAAGTTTCATGTTATTTCTAGGTCACTCTCATCTCAGCAGGTAAAGCAGTTCAGCAATTTCAAGCCAAAGATTCAAAATCTCATTGTTCTTAATGTTGAACATTTCTGCTAGTATGTGCATGTTGTTCTTGTTTTGTGGGGAAAATGTGAAATGTGAGCTCAAGCAATGTCCAAAGGTAAGGAAACATCAATTTTAGGTTTGATCAGACAATGAGAGAAACTGATCAGCCATGTAAAGGATGGAATTGCAGATACGAAAGCTTTCATAATTAGGGGAAATCTTCAATTAGTTCAGATTATTGACCTCTGTTCCACCTGACCAACCCAGAGTGAAATAGTGACGTATCTACGTATGGAATATCAATAGTTCAAAAGTGTCAAACTTTATGACAAAACATTGTTAGCAGCACATTATATTAAGCTGTAGCTGAATATGAAGAAAAATATAACAGAGTATGTCTAATAGGAATCTCTCCAATTTTTAAACGAAGAAATACCAACAAGTCACAAGTGATCATGAAAGACAGAACCCATAAGAAAAGCCAACAAGTATTTTAGCTTCTCAAAGTAGAGAGCTCACCAAAGACTTGCAGCAAAGAAAGCACTGATTGGAATAACGCACGTTGCATATCTGTAAATTCGGTAATATATAGAGATATGAGAACAATGATAAGTTTCAAAGTAAAAGCAGTTAAAGTATGCAATTCTCACATTTCAAGAGTCATCTTGACAGGTGACACAACCTGCAAAAGATAATCATGAATTAAGAGGAACAGCTAGATGAAACTTAATACGAGAATCAAAGCACTAAGATCAGAGATGAAAAATTAATTTGCCAATTCAGACGGTTTAAAAAATGAACCAAAATCAGAAGCTAAAAACGACCATACACCAATAATCCTTTTAGTACACAAACAGAGACTTAACAAATTCTCCATGGAAGTTCATTTGCATGGCCACAAGCATCTCTCCAAGGCCAAAGAGCAGTGCAAAAAGAGGATAAATTATCACCAGCACAGTAGTTTCCTCAAACAAAGATTGAATTCATCAACAATGTTAAAGATCCTGATGAAGAGTGACTAGGGATGAACCTCAAAATAGACCAATAAGCGCACAGCTGAATCTAACGTAGTCAAAATCTGTCCAATAATTTTTCTTTTAAATTAGCATACAGCATTAGACCCTAATTCCATGAGTTGCTTAGCTTTTGTTTGGCTAAAAAATTACTCGTGTAAGATTTATATAGGATCACCAAACTGCTGAGTCAGAGTAAAACAACTGCCAGGCATCTCGTCTAGATCCCTAAAAATAATTCAATGGAAATAGTTTTTCTACTTATCAAAGTATTGTAACAAGCTGCTGATAATAATTATGAATGTTTTAATCAGAAAAGACATTAGGCAAGGCACTTCTATTCTCGCAGGACAACACAAATGCATTAAAGAGAGAGACGGAAATGCTTAACCTTTATCTTCTACTCCCTACAGTCCTTTTTCTTTGATATTTAAGGTATTAGCACACTCATTAAGAAAACTATTAAATAGAATTAATCATAAGGGGCATTTGACTAAATTACCTTTATCTTTGAGTAATTAATGACTGCATGCCTTATTGGAGCAGTAAGGGCCCAATTGGAAGAAAAATAATTAATGTCTTCTTGGTTTTCTGAAGTGACAAATATTTTGGACCAAATTCTTTTACCTGAAGTGAAAGATAAAAAGGACCAAAAGGAGTATCTGATAACTACTCAAGAAATTACAAGTCATTCAACAGTTAACGAAGAAGCCAAAAGTATTTTGTGTGTGTATTTGGGGGGTGGAGTGGGAGACTTTTGTGTTGCTGTGACTAAAGTTTGATTAGACAAGATGATGTTATCAGGATGCTGAATGATGGTGTATTTATAGATACAATAATATCAATGAAATAACAGCATCAGAACAAAATAATTATGTGACAAGATCTGAAGAAAATCCTGGACCTTTTAAGTTTTAATACATGGATCATATCAATTGTGTATAATATGCTAACCTACTGAAAGCAACCTGGTAGAAATGCAACTTATACATAGCAATCTCAAATAGCAAGCATTTCGACAACAATGTCAACAATAATTGAGTAGCAAGATGTCATCATCCAGAAGAGCAAATATGAGAAAGTGTACAAGAAAAATGTCAATGTAATTCAGTAATTCTTAACTACCATACCTTGAAGACACGGATAAGAAAGAAAGCCACTAAGCCTGAAAAGCCCATATGTATCATGGTAAGTGTAATTGGGAGTGGGAAATTGAAATATTTTGGTGAAAGTACCCACTGCAAAAACATAATATAAATGGCAGAAGAAAATCGTTAGTTCGTATTGATGATATTGAAAAGTAAAAGAATTACAACTAAGTCAGAGATAAAATATATCCAACAGAAACTTCTCCCGAAGCTTACAATGCAACATATACAGACTGGTAAAAAAAAAGAAAAAGAAAAAAACAAACACCCACCAAGACCTGTGCCAGCTGTGGTGGTGGAGTAGAAGGCCAGATACATACAAATCAATCATTAGGATGTGTTTTGAACAAATGAAGTTTGTAAGTCAAGCCCTGCTGTGTGCTCACTCCTATAATGCATGCTATTGGAAAAGCCAAGACACTAGTCTGCTTATGCAGCAAGGACGTAGTGGAGTGAGGAAGGTGCAGTGGAGTGAGTAAGTGGAAATTTGAAACATGTGCACCTTATTCTACAGGATCAGTATAGCCTCATAGTTTATGCATTACAAACAAACACTGCAAAACAGTTGAACAAGAATTTTCTACCTTCTACTACCAAATGAGACCAATTCTGAATCAACAATGTGCAGCGTCTACATCATTGGTTTTCATATCTCCCTATTTATTATTCATTTCTTTTTTATCATCAAAATGCCTCGTGTAAGAGCTTGCTCACACTGACATCGGTCTCAGATGATTTCCCAAATGAAAAACATTGGGTCCTCATAAAGAATTTGATCTTCCCTTCATGGTGTTTGGTTAGTTGAATGGAAAGTAATGAAACTTGTGTCTTTCTCCATTCAGTAAGGAATATCTATGACAGTTGATTTTGGACCAGCAGCAAATAGTTGCATCATGCATGTTTTACTCTTTTGGCTTCCTAAGAATGTAAGTGACCCCTGGCCCCTCTAAGTTTCCTTGGAAACTCATGGCAATAAATGATAGCGGCTTGTCACTTTGGTTGTTCTTCTCAGAGATCGCCTGAACCACAATTTTAATATAATTGTAGTTTTCTTTTTCCTTTTTTTATTTTATTTCTTTTATTTCTGAGGTTGCTTAAATGCATTTAAGCTGTAGACATTAACATATTCTAACTGACAATGAACAATCTATGAATCCAATGAAGTCGAAGACAATCATGAAATACTTGGAAAAAGACACATACCTTGTTATACAAAATAACTCCTGATGAAAGCACGATATAGACAAGGAGATAAAAGTAAGTCAATAAAAGCTCTTTGCTGATCATCATTGTAAGTCACTTAGCGATTCAAATGGCTCCACCTCCCTATATTACAATGTAATTCTCTCAAATCCAAAAATCAATAAACTCGGATCCAGGAGATTTGTGCAGGTACGAGGTGCAAATTTAGCTCAACGGCTGTATTCATTCCTTAAAGATGATTGTAATGCACCAGCCTTGTTTCTGCTTATGCCGTTATAGAAACATGGACTGATAAAATCTGGAGATAAATGTGTCAAATGTCAAATTACTAATATCAGAAGGAGTTTTCATTTTCTAACGACACTGTCAAAACAACCTGATAAATCAAAGCAAGCACTAAAACAAGTAAACCCGGATTATATGAACTTTAAAAAAAAAATGAATGTAATGACGAAATTAGAAATTTTAATGGCATGGAATTCCATGAAAAGGTAAAAAGCTTGCCACAACACACACTATGAAACAACCTTTAATGGCCAATTTATAAATATCCACTTGCAGTCATCCAATGCATGCACGAGATGATACAGATTACAAAATACAACTTGGCAATCTATCAGATGCAAATAATAAGAGTATCCTGCTAAGCCAGGGAACTCCATAAGACTATCTGGAAGAAGCTAATGTTTATGGACATACATAGACTCAATTTGTCAATCAACACCCTGCAGACTGCAGTTAACGCAAAGCTCACCAAAAGAACTTGCTATGAAACATTTTTAAAAACTCACATTCCGCAAATTTTCTTTCACCTTATTGTAGAACAGACAGAATCCAACATACTTCTAACTGGTAATATCGAGTAACAAAGTAAGCAATAAAATATCACTCCTAAGCCCTAAACGATCAGATTTTCTTAATGTTGAATCAATTCAGGAAACAACGCAATATAAGCGAACTCAAAAAAGTGCAAGCAGTAGCAACAAAACTGAATAATAATAATAATAAAAAAAAAAAAACATATGAACATCCGGAAAACGAAACGAAGTCGAGTAAGCATGTGATATGAGCTAGCAAAACAAGCTACTACTGCTACTAATAACAATAATAATACAGATAATACAACAAAAAGTAGTGATAGATACAAGGAACATCTCTAGCGGAAAAGGAGAAAATATACACATAAATTTATCCTCACACCAATATACACCGACGCGTTCAGGTAAAGGAGAACGAAAATGAAGACCGAGAATACGTACCAGGAGAAAGAGCTGGAATTCGTGAGACGGAGATCTATTTCCGGCAAGATGCCGACGGTTCGATCTGATTTGGTTGATTGAATTCTGTCGATTGGTTAGCCCTATGAACACGATTACGAGTTCACAGTGAGTGTGTGACCTTGATAAGGAAGAGGAATCAGGATTAAGAAGAGCTGCAAGTAACGACGAATGGGTCCTACTAATTAATTACTCTCTGATTACGTACACACATGTTATTTAAAAACTCTCTCCGTCTCATTTTGTACGAGTTAATTTTATTTGACACAATTTTTTTATAAAAAATAAATTAAATTTGTAGTCTGAAATAAGGATAGATATTCATGTGTATTTAAATCATTTTATTAAGAATAAAATAGATATTTTAAAATTAAATTATTAATAGAAAAATAAACCCTTTTAAATGTAAATTAGTGATAAATATGTATATATTTTTAAAATAACAAATGCCTTTATAAATTATGACATATTTTTGGCAATGAAAATGTTAAGTAATGATGTTTTGTACTGTAATGAAAATTCGTACGTCTCTTTTCTCTTCGTCTTTTTTCTGTTGATTTTTTAAAAAAATCGATAGTTAAGTTTCATACTTTTATTTTAGGGATAAGGGTCTGAAAAATATCCAACTTTGGTCGAATTTGTTGTTGCGATACTAAACTTTCATAAGGACCTATTACCTCCCTAGACTATTTAATACCGTATTTTTTACCCCTGAACTATTTAATAGTGTATTTTAAAGGTATATATGTGCTCACGTGGATACATTACTATTTATAATTTTACATTATTTTTTATGTCCAGTGGGCAAATATATATGTTTAAAATACGGTATTAAATAGTCTAGAGAGGTAATAGGTCCTCATGAAAGTTTAATATCGCAACAACAAATCCAACCAAAGTTGAGATATTTTTCAGACCATTATCCCTTTATTTTATTAAGTTTCATACTTTTATTTTAGAGCTTAAATTTTAAAGTGTCTTAATATAATCTCATTATTTATAATGTTGTACTTACGTACTCAAAGCTCAAGTATTTGTAAATTATTTATTGGTAGATATTTTATACAAAGGTAATAATTTTAAATATAAACATAGTTAAAATTGATATGATATTTAAAATACACTACTTTAAATAATGAAGGGGTAATAGGCCCTGCTAGGATTATTATAATAATTTTAGTTAAAATTCAAATATTATTCAAAAAAAATCCAAGAAAAAAAAACCAAAAAGTGATTAAACTAAAAATAGGAGGAAAAAGCAATACACATTTCTATTTCTTTCTTTTTGATAATTATCTTTTCATTGTCCTTGTTTTTAATTTTATTTTTCATCATCATCTTAATAAAACTTTTCCTCTTAATTTTTTATCATCGTCTAAATAAACCTCTATTCTAATTTTTATCTTTATCTTCTATATTGTTTTTTTGGTAATATTTGTAAAGAAGAAGAAATGAACAAATTTAAAGAAAATGTAAATAATTCTTCACCGTAAGAAATACCTAAGAAGTGCATATTTTAATATTTAATATGTATTTTTTTTTAGTCATCAATAGTAAATTTTAAACATCGATTAGCGTAGTTTGCAGATTTTTGACAAAGTCACAAATAACTAATTTGAGCATAAATGAAAAAAATATCAACATATTTTTCTAAGACTTTAATCATGAAAAGATAGATGGAAAATAATAATAATCAATGGACATTTTTAGCTTTTTTCCAACTCTCCTTCTATCAACATCCAAGAGTCTTTTTCATGGAGTCAAATTAAAACATAATTTTGATACTACAACAATAATATAAGGACATCGCTACTTCAAATATGAAATAAAAACAATAATTTTAGTGTTGTGAAACAAAAAATGTAAATTTATATAGATAAAAATTGAAGGAATACAATAAAGTATCTTAAATTTTGAAATTAAATAGTTGGGGATTATGAATATGAAAACTTAAAGAAAATGAGTTAATGATATTATTAAATGTATAAGTTCAATAGGTATAAGTTATGGAGGTGAAAATTTTAAAATAAATAAAAGAAGAAAAAATAAATAATGAAGACAAAAGAAAAACTCATGAGCTATCCAACGTTTGTTGGGTGTATAAGTTTTATTAGGGAAAGCAAGAAAATATGTCTCTTCTTTTTTGTATTACTCTATTGTGTTTAATAAATTGAAGTTCGAAAAAAATGAAAAAAAAACTATCTTGAAAGGTTGGATTAGTTAATATTGAGATTAAAAAATAATAATTTAAAATAAAGAATAATAATGAGTAGAAATAAATTTTGAGACATTTAAGTATAACAATGAATAGAGAAGCAGTAATTGATATATTTATTTTTTGTACAATAATAAGTATTAAGTAAGCAGAAATATATGAAAAATTGTCAAAACATTGAGAAAATAGATAAATCGGATCCTTGGCCAAAGAGAGGTGCTACATCACTTTTTTTAATATCTAGCTTTATATTATATATAGATATAGATTTATTGTCATTACTTTTACACTTTTTATCATTTCCTCTTTTGAAACATATAAACAATAGTCGGTGCAAATATTAGTTGAGGATAGAAAATACTAGCAGTCAGTAGATGTGGAGATGGATGATGATTTTATTTTAAAATTTATCTTGGCATTATTATTTTTTGTGTTGTTACCTTTCTTAGATACATAATTATAATATGTTTTCTATGTTATTTGATTTATTTTTAAAAATTACAGAATTATTGAAAGTTGTACTTTTATTTGTTTCTTAGTAATAAAATTATAAATTTGAAGATCCATGAGACATGCACCCCGAAGATCTATGAGACTTATGCCTCGTGCCTCGAAGCTTACATCTCATCTCATGTGTAAAACACCTCGATCACCTCATGTCCCTGCCTTTTAAGATATTGTTCACTATTACAATTAATTTTTAAATAAAGAATAAAAAATGAAATCCACATTACAATAATAGAAAAAAATCTAACATCATCAGTCAATATACATCCCTAAATTCTTAATCACATGTAAAATTCTATCCTTAAACCCTATTACAAATTTATTAGAACTTAGAAACCTTAAAAAAAATCATAGGGTCGTATGCAAACATAAAAATAGCAACCACAATACATTATTAATAGAATATGTATCAACACATAAATGTCACATTTAGCAAGAAACAAATAATTGTCAAATTTATCATAAAATAAAAGTTGTAAATCAAAAAATAAAAGAAAATGAATCATAGTGGTAATTTAATATGAGATCACAGATCACACATTTGGGAGAGATCCTAAAATTATGATATATTTGTTAAGTTTATTTAAGAGAGGAAATTAAATAAAAATAAATGTATAATATATTTTATTGACTTTAGAAAAGAATAAAATGAAAACTTGATGAGTCGATTGACCTACACGTCTCTTATTTCTATGTTTTAGGGCATAAGAATATAAATTTTGGATCATATTTTGAAGAAAAAAAATTAGAATACATTCACAGTTACATTAAGTATTTGAACAAGGAATCAAGAAATAAAATCTACATCACAATAAAAATAATAATCTAATACTCTCAGCCAGTTCATCCGTACCCTAAATTGCATACGTAAAATTCTATCATTATACCCTAAAATGTAAATTTATAAGGACTCAAAGCCAATAAAAATCAATCACATATCCCCCACCCCCCAAAAAAAAAAAAAAAAAAACAACGCAACACAATATGCAATTAATAACATATATACTATTAACACATAATTGTTAATTTAGCAAAAAATGAAAATTCTATCTTCTACAAATAAACTTAGAAAAATCTAAAATAGTTAACACCAAACTTAACACTTAAATAAAAGGAAAAATGGTCTGAAAAATACTTCAACTTTGGCCAAAATTATTGTTACGATACCAAACTTTATGGAGGACCTTTTACCCCCTACACTAGTTAATAGTGTATTTTAAAGGTATATATGTGTCCACGTGGACACATTACTATTTAAAATGATGCAATATTTATGATGTTCACGTAGACACATATATATCTTTAAAATACACTATTAAATAGTATAGGGGGGGTAAAAGGTCATTCTCAAAGTTTGGTATCGTAACAACAATTTCGGCCAAAGTTAGAGTATTTTTCAGACCCTTTTCCCTAAATAAAACAACTAAATATAAGGCACTTTAACAAGTGTTTCAAGATTTATCAACAAATGAAAATTCTAAGTACCTTTAAAAGGTTAAACCCCAAATCCTAATTAACACATTAATATTTTAAAATCTTACAAGAGAGGAACAAAACTACACATAATCGAACAAATATAATTACAAAATGACATTTTTACAATATTTAAACAAGTTAAGATAGATGATATAGTCCGATTATATTCTGTAACGACCTGAACCGTCGTTAATTAGGAGAACCAAAAATTTGAGGAATTCTGAGCCACTGTCCTGCCAGGGCGGGCCAGATGCCGCTGGGGCGGCGGCGCTAGGGCGCTGTAAGTTGGCGCCAGAGCGGGTTAGGCGAGACAGAATGTAAATAACGCAAATCCTTAACTCTCCTTTCTTCCTAAAATACCTAATTTAGTCGTAAAACACCCTAGAAACCTCAGAAAAGCTGCTCTAAGCTTGGGAAGGAAGGAGAAGGAGATTTCTAGCGTGAGGATGGGAAAATCTTGCAGATTCTTGGACAAATCCACCATCGCAAAACCCGGAAAATCCAAATTGAAGTCAAAACTCCGTGCAATTACTTAGAACCCATGTAGGCTAGGTTTTATGAATTGAGTAGTTTAAATCTGTGCTCATCACGTGATGTATGTAAATCAATGGTAGAATTTATGTGTAGACCTTCGCGCACAGAGCGAATTTCCATGGGTAATTCCTAGAAATCAAGTAATTAGGTTTATGCCTTGGGAAGGGAAATCGATGATTTGCTAGGGCTTCTAGAATTGCTATCTTGGATAGAATTGTTTCAAGAATAAGACTATGAAATCATGAATGAAACTAGATTTATGAACATACGCTAGACTATAAATTGGGGTGATTGATTGAGGAACTACATGAATTGTGATTAAACCCTAGAAATAAGCCTTAGATGATGAACTAGGGCTAAGCATGACAAATTAACGTATGTTGATAATGTTGCATTGTTGATCATTGACATGAAATCCTGACTTAAATGTATGATCTTGAGGATATACTTGTGTTTGTGATTGTGATGTATTGAATGGATCGGTTGCCACATTTTGGCATAACTAACTTGGATCGATTGCCACGTTCCGGCATAACTATTGGATCGATTGTCACGTTCCGACATAATTATGGGATCAGTTGTCACGTTCTGGCATAACTAACTTGGATCGGTTGCCACGTTCCGACATAACTAACTGTTTGGGTTTGGGTTTCATGAGAGGACCAATGATTTGACATAAAATGTAAAGTTATTCGTATGTTCGTTATACATGTGATTATATTGTTCATTGACTTATACATGTTGGACTTGTTGGGTATAGTGGAAGGTTGAGTGTTTAAGGGGCGAGTAATAGATAAAAATGGTTGTTCGTGTTTTGTAATGGCGAGAAGTAGAGGTAGCGTATGTGATGAATTATGCTTAGGTGGATTTCACCTTGGGGAAAGAGATTGGGTTGAGAGTTATGGGAGCATGATGTAATGCATTATGTGGCTATGGTTGGGTAATGTGACGAGGAAGTAGGGGTTTAACGTGAATGGTTAGTTGAAATGTTGGTGGTTGTATTTGAGGTAATTTCTCTACGTGTTAGTAAGGTTAGGCTAAGATCAAGTACCTATTAGGTAGGTTGATGGAGAAGGATGTTAATAGTCAGAATACTAGTGTATATCAGAGGTATGTCAAGAAAGGGGTAAATGTGGAGAAACGAGTGTTTATTTCATGATCTTATTAGTTGATTTCTTATATTATGTGGTGGGCGTTGGGTTGACCGATGATGCCTACCAATACGCGTGTTTTGTACCGATACTACTCTTGTTATGTCTTTGACATAGTCTGGATGCAGGATTGGTGATGTTTCATTAGGTGAAGACGAAGACAATCTCCATCAGCTTCTATCCTTCCTTCTGCATGGTGGGAGCTATGTCCTTTATTTAATTGTCCAGTTGAACTCTTAGTAGCTCTTGTACCTGTTTAGACTAGATCCATAGGAGTTGTTTAAATTACTTTACAAGTTTAACTAATAGTGTGTCCAAGGATATTATTTATAAAACCATAGTATTATCTTATTTATTTCTGTTTTCTTAAAATTTCCGCATGTTTTTACTATTGGGATATGGGGGTTCTCCTACTTAGGTGTTAGAGTGGGTGCCCGCACGATCCGATGGGTTGGATTGTGACATACTCACTTGCACTTAACTCTTTTTTCATCTCTCATGTTGAGGATGTTTTTAAAAAATAGGTTAATTTAGTTTAGTGGCTTGAGATCGAATTCTTTTATAAAAGAATAGGGAATCAATATTTGTGTAGAATAGAAACGGATAGTTGCTTCTAATTAAGCATAAAAAAAAGCATCGCATAGCAAAAAACAAATCGAATGATTGAAAAATAACCTTAATATAGCTTTGATGGGAGAAACTTTAGTTAGTACAACAACAAAAGAAAAGATGAAATAACAACAATACAAAAGCTAATGCCTTTTTGGGCAATAGCCATTGAATTATTCGGTACAACAACAAAAGGAAATATCAAATAACATTGATATTGAAGCTACTTAATCTATTTTCCGTCAATAAATATATGTTTAAAAGAATTTTCTACGTCACCTCCACCAGCATGTTCGACAAATTTAGCTATGTTTAGAAAATGACCATGACAAAGACAAACTATCTTCACTTTATCTCTCTTCTTACTCGAGTATAAAAGTCCTTCAGTATTCTTTCCATTTAATTTGGTCCTTCACCTCTGGTGAAAATAATAGCCATATTATTGAGTGCGAAGTTTCTGAGCTTCTCTTTAGCAATATTTTTCTCTGAATACCGAATGATTTCTATTCAATAGAATATGATTTCACATCAAGAATTAAAGGGGAAAAAGTAAATTATTCCATACTTTAATTTTGCTACAAATTCAAATGGACTTGCTACATAAATCAATTCATAAAATTTTAATACCTTGAGTAGGTGGTTGTTGGGTTTCAATCTCAACTACATTGAATCAACACTTCCTTGCGATCCACCTGAAAATATCAAAGAATATTTTTCATTAGTTATTCACGAAAAATGATTCACTTTTTTTGAGTGAACATTGAAATTACCATTCAATGAAGCTAAATTCAGTTCCACAATTTCATTCTCTACATTCCTTGAAGTTCCTATGTTTTCTTCAATTTTTCCCATGTTAGCAAAATCTAAAAATCGAGAAAGCTATTGAATTTCAAACTAAAAAAATTATAAAATGGAAAAAGAAAAACCCTTGAAAGTTTCAGTGTGGAGAAACCATTAGGCCATTGAAGCTTATAAAGGAGAATTTGTAGGAAGGTAGAAAAAATGTGAAGAGGTATTTCATAGCCATGGGTTTAGTAAAATGTCAAAATAACCCTTGGAAGTGACACATGATTGTTCTAGAAATAGCCTGACCATGTGGTTTAACAAGGACTTTGGAAATTGAATCCAAGAGGTATCCGTTTAATAGTGACACATGTCACTTATAAATTCACTTTATAACTTTTTTGACCACTTTAAAAAGAGGAAAATGTTAAATGTATTTTTCTACTGTATTTTATTGGTCAAATTTATTAAATGTTATATTATCCATTGATTTTTACTTTTAGCATTACTGAATTTAATAAGGTAAACAATACAAATTACATTTGTGTAGAGCCTAATATGTGCATTTTCACGAGTTTTCGAAATTATCATCGTGCCAAATTTTGGTCTCCAGATACATGCATCTGACGTATCCAGTTCAAAATTAGGTGTAATTTATTTCATATACACTGTATCCAAGTGTATTCATATGCATCTATTATTAATTTCCATCAATTACAATCTTTACTTGCCATATATATAATTGATTACATAATACTAGTATATGATCTTCTCTAATTGTATTACCATGTATAATACTTACCATGTTTAATATTTTATCATGTATAATTTTCTTGTAACCTTATAAGGAGATAATATCCTTCATTTTAGAGGAATAAAATTCAAGGGTTTTCTTTTGTTCATATGGTATCAGAGTTTCTTCGATCTTGGTAAAGAATCAAAGAGTTGCCGCTGCCAACGGGTGACTATTACCCATATATGCCGTTCGTCTGATTAATAGTTATGTATGCAAAAGTTGAGTCATCGTGTATCTTTTCAGTGATACTTTCTCATATCCAATTTGTGTAGCACCATGCCATCTTTCCGGTGACTATTTTCTCATATCTGATTTATGTAGCACCATGTCATCTTTTCAATGACTACTTTATCATTTGTGTAGGGTCGTACCATCATTCCGACCCTATCCATATAATTTCTCTTTTTCAGTAGGGTCGTGCCATCAATCAGGCCCTACTCATATAATTTTATTGTGACCACTTCCGGCCATCAAATCTAGTAATACGACGCATGAAAATGTGTTTGACTATTTTTATAGTGATTTCTTATTTAATATATACTCATCCCTTGATTTCGAGATGACATATATTTTATATCAGATTTCGAGCATTTTCTGTTTCAGATTTACTTTTATATAAAAAAAGTTCAACATTGTATTTCAAGAACTCCATGTTTTATCGACATTTATGCCTCAAATTCAGTTTTTTTATGAATGAATCAAGACATCGAGATTGATTGTCACGTTGTTCGAAAAAAATGATCACAATAATATTTCTTTTCTTCATGTTTGATCTTCTAGAGATTAATTGACGGATTTTTTTCACCAATACTCAAACAAAGAAATGACATGAGTTCTTTAATGGCAAAGCCAAACTGTTGGTTGACCAGTATTATTTTGAAGAGGGATGCTAATTACCATCAATTACAATCTCTACCTACGATGTATAGTTGATTATATAATATTAGTATATGATATTCTTTAATTGTATTTTCTATGTATATTACTTACCATGTTTAGTATTATACCATGTATAATTTTCTTGTAACCTTATAATATGAGATAATGTCATTCATTCTAGAGGAATAGAAATCAAGATTTTTCTTTTGTTCATATCTATTTTTCAAAGTGTATCTGATAGAAAATTCATGTATCTAGATGTATCTGATTTGAAATTTAGTATAAAATTATTAATTAGTGAGAGAATATGTAATTATTTCAATATAGGGAGATAATTAATTAGTTAATATGATCGGAATATTTGTGTAATTATATAGTTTTTCCAACTTAATACTTTATCTAGTCCATGTTAAACGAATTGTTGTGGTATGACACACATTTTAAGAAAAATATTTTAATACATAACTAAAATGCTACTTTTCAGTATTTTGCTTATGATAATTTTCAAACTATTCTCTTATATAATGTTAAGTACTTAAGATCGTCACTAATAGAAGAATAAATTAAATATAAAAAGGATCTTGAATAATTCATCTATTTTAAACTGTAAGAAAATCTCAACAATTCATTTTATATAAACTACTCGAGGAAAAAATAAATGTCTCGTTTAATAGTTTCCAAATTGACAACAATGAATTTGGGTTAATGGAGTAAGAGTGGACGCGTTTAAGGGTCTTTGAGTTTGGGTTTGCTTGCTAATTAAATTTGAAAAATAATGTGCTAAAGTTATTCTATTACTATCTTAAGGTTTGGGGATAACTAATTTAAAATTTTCTAACTTAAATTTTTGAGTTAGGTAATTACAATCCAACTTAAATTTTTGGTATTGACTTTAGAGTTTAAGAGGCGGAGAAGAAGAGGGCCGTGTATAATGATTTTGGGCATGTTTATATGCCCAATTACTACAAATTAATCATCTTTAACGTAAGTTTTTGGACTTTCAGTAATCTAACTAGCATATTTTGGCTTAAGATTGCAATGATTACATACTAACATACGTGATTAGCAATTTTGCAGGGTTCCTAAGGGAAGTGATTGAGTCAAGGAAGAAAAAGAAGTTAAAGATGAAAAGTGACGCCAGGAGCAAAGATTAGGCGTGGCGCCCCAACACCATTGGCACAGGCCAGGCGCAAATTAGGCGCGATCCCCCAGTCTATTACAGAGTTTTTGCGAAAGTTGATTTAAAAATGACTCCTAGTTGAAGTAGAATTTGACTCTATTGTTCCTAACTATTATAAATAGACCCTTAGGACTCCATTGTTAGTGTTCGATTTTTAATTTAGTGTGCAAGGGCAAGAATTCAAGTTTGTAATAGGTGTTGATCTTCTAAACTCTTCTATTTTCCGGGAAATTGCATGAACTATTGTATTTTCTTATTTTCTAATTGCATGAGTAGTTAAACGCCCTAGTTCTGGGGCTGTAGCTACGAATCGAATGTTGATTATTAAAGGCTTTATGAATTAATTATTGGTTGTCATTATAAGTTACTTCTATATTCTTGTTTTAGTATTTCTTGACTGGCCATCTAGAGATAAATCTATTGTTTAACCTTAAAATTGGGAGAGGAGAGGTTAGATAGACCAGAGGATATAGAGAGCTTGATCGACCCGTTAAGTCGAGGTGATTTGTGTTCAAGAGTGACGCCCGGACGAACAACTCGCTTGGTTATGAAATAAGATGATATATAAATGCTCACCAATTAGTCTATTTATCTCCGCTCAACGATGTAGTTAGGTAGCTAATTGGGGTAGGCGACGGGAGGTGTATAGCCCGACTCATTTAATTAACCCTATAAACTAGTAACTTGACAACTGAAATTAATTCTATGCCAATAATATGATATATGATATTCAGTATATGCTGCAACCCTGAAATTGCTTTAAACTTGCTTGAAACATTGTATCAAAGTCGTTCACAATTAGTTACTTTCATTTAGTTCATAATTAGTAGTAGTTAACAATCAATCATCAACTCTTTGAAAAGGTTACTTTCACCTTTATTTGTAGAATTAAGTGTTAAATATAAATTAATCATAAGTTCCTTGGGAACGATAACTCATTTCTTCAAGAATCTATATTACTTGCGCGATCACGTACACTTGCGTGTATACTGGGGAGCAACAAGTTTTTGGCGCCGCTGCCAGGGACTTAGAAATTGATTTATATTCAATCTTCTTAAGTCTACAATTAGATTATTTGGCTACTAAGTACTTGATCTTAGCTTGTTTATTGCAAGCACTTGACTTTCAGGTCTGGCTAGGAAAGGAGAACTTGTTGAACCATACAACGAACCTGAACGAGTTCTACGACAGTGCAGAAAAATGAATCTAGGACGAGGAGAATTGGGTTTAGGTATTCCGAAAAACATTGATGATGAGAATCAAGATAACTTGAATAACCCAGAAAACGTGAATAACCAAAGGAACCCGAATAACCAAGGAGCACCGCCTGTCGTACCCGCAAGACCAGTCCGTGATGTGGCAGTCCCACTCACAGCCAACTTGGCATCTAGTATTAGGAAACCTCCACCGGGGGTAGATTCAAACTAAAGCAGAACATGGTACATATCCTCCATACTAATGGGCAATTCACTGGTCTCCCCCATGAGGATCCTTAAATCCATCTTAGGACTTTCATAGAAATTACCAATACATACATCCCAATTGGAGTCTCATCATATTATGTAAGGTTGACTTTGTTCCCATACTCATTGTTGCTTAGGAGAACTCTAGCAAAACGTTGGTTAAACTCTGAGCCATCAAAGAAAAACGCGAAGCTGAGGGGTGAGATAATAAACTTTGTTCAAAAGCTAGGGGAGGACATGTACCAAGCATGGGCGTGTTTCAAACAAATGTTGAATGCTTGCCCACACCACATGCAAACTAATGAGGTACTGTGTCACACTTTCTTTGAGGGTTTAGACTATAATGCTCGTTCTCTTCTTAATAGTGCAGCAGGTGGACATGCCCTATCCATAACGAGTGAAGAATTCTTCGCCTTACTTGATAAACTTTCTGAAGGGAACCAAGGGTATGAGGGAGAAATGTCTAGAACCCCAATCTAAAAGGCTGCAGGGATTTTAGATGCAGACCAAGGTATTGCCATAAATGCCAAATTAGATGCAATGCAACATAATATTACATTGCAATTCAAACAAATGGCTCTGAATCAGGCTCCGATAAACGTAGTACAACAGACAGTAAATTGGTGTGAGGTATGTGGTAGTGGAACTCATGAAACTGAGCAATGTGAGGCAAACCCAGATTCCGTAAACTATGTGGGTAATGCGCAGAGCGCTGGAGTGCAACAAAATTATGGTAACACTTACAACTCTAGTTGGAAGAACCATCCTAACTTCTCATGGAGTGGTAACCAAAACCAAAATCAGGCGCAAGGGGTTAACCAATACCGTTCTCAAGGAGCTGGGCAATAATACTACAATCCTAACAAAGACTCAAATTCTAGTGCCCTAAAAGGGGGATGACCAATGAAGAGTTACTCCAAAAGCTCATGACTGAAATAGGGACCAAGTTAAATGCTAGAATAGATAAGCAGGATGAGAACATTAGAAATATCTAGATGTCCCAAATGAGTTTAGAGAAACACGTTGTGCAAGTGGCAAATTTTTTGAACTTACGTTCCAAGGGGGGCTGCCCGGTGATACTGATCCCAACCCAAAACAGTTGCATGCGGTAAGAACTAGAAGTGGGTTGCAATTGGAGGAACTAGCCCCAAAGAAGAGAGACACTGAGGTAAGTAACAAAGAAAAGAAGGTGGAAGAGGAAGTAAAAAGCTCCAATGTTGAGGTACCCGTTCCTCAAAAGAAATTACCACCTCCATTTCCACAAAGGCTCAAAAAGCAGAATGAATATGAATGCTTCAGTAAGTTTCTCTCTCTCCTTAAACAGGTTCACATTAATCTACCTTTGGTTGACATTTTGCAGGGTTTCTCGAAGTATGCTAAATACGTGAAGGACATTATGGCTAGCAAGAGGAGGCTCACGAAATATGAAACTGTAGCACTTACTGAGGAGTGCAGCTCAAGGATTCAAAACAAATTTTCCAAAAAGTTAAAAGATCCGGATAGTTTTACTGTGCAGATTACAATTGGGCAAAGTGTTCATGCCCGGGGATTATGTGATTTGGGGGCAAGTATAAATTTGATGCCCTTATCTTTGTATCTAAAGCTTGGGTTGGGTAGTCCAAAACAAACCACTGTTATTCTTCAACTTGCTAATAGATCCATTGCTAAGCCAGAGGGGGTGGTAGAAGATGTGTTAGTGCAAGTAGGTTCATTGATTTTTCCGGTAGATTTTGTGGTTTTAGACTTTGAACCTGATCTTGAAGTTCCATTCATTTTGGGATGTCCTTTCTTAGCCACGGGTAGGGCATTGATTGATGTAACAGCTGGTCAATTAACCATGAAGGCACATCGTAAGGTAGAGGTATTTGATGTTTACCACACTCTAAAATTGCCTTCTATTTATGAAGAGTTGTATGCTATTACTGTGGTTGATCGTATAATAGAGTAAGAGTTAGTTGTGCCCGAAGACCCCTTAGAAAGAGTGTTAATAGGTCATAAGAGAGACGAAGACACTGAGGCTCAAGAGATAGAAACATGTCTGAATCTAGCACTTATGGAGCCTCACAAGCGGAGAGTGGAACCATTAGAGAGTGAGTTAGGGCCACCACCCAAAATTTCCATTGAGGAAGCCCCAAAGCTGGAACTGAAAACATTATCGACTCACCTCAGATATGCATTTTTGGGTACTAATGAAACTTTGCATGTTATACTTTCTGCAGAGTTTTCTGAAATACAGGTTGGAGCGGCATTACAGATTCTAAAGCGGAGAAAGAAAGCCATTAGATGGAAGATGGCTGACATTCATGGGATTTGTCCGGCGTTATGTATGCACATAATCTACATGGAAGAAGATCACAAACCAAGTGCACAACATCAACGTCAACTAAATCCTTTGGTGAAAGAAGTGGTGAGAAAAGAGGTAATAAAGTGGCTAGATGCTGGAATTGTGTACCCGATCTCTGATAGTAAGTGGGTAAGTCCGGTATAATGTATTCACAAGAAAGGAGGTATGACAGTGGTAAGGAACGAAAAGAATGAGTTAATTCCTACTAGAACAGTGACCGGGTGAAGAATTTGCATGGATTACCAGAAACTAAATGATGCTACCCGGAAAGATCACTACCCCGTTCCCTTCATTGATCAGATGCTTGACCGACTAGCAGGGCAGGAGTACTATTGTTTCTTAGATGGGTATTCCGGTTACAACCAGATCTTGATTTCACCCGAGGATCAGGAAAAGACCACGTTCACTTGTCCTTATGGTACCTATGCTTTCAAACGCATGCCATTCGGACTTTGCAATACACCGACGACATTTCAAAGGTGTATGATGGCCATTTTTTATGATATGGTGGAAGACTTTGTAGAGGTGTTCATGGATGATTTCTCCGTCTTTGGAAAGTCTTTTGAGGTATGTCTCCGAAATCTTGATAAAGTACTTGCTAGATGTGAGGACACTAACTTAGTTCTAAACTGGGGAAAATGTCATTTTTTGGTAAGAGAGGGGATAGTGTTGGGAAACAAGGTGTCTAAATCTGGTTTGGAGGTTCATAAGGCTAATGTAGAAGTTATTGAGAAATTGCTCCCTCCCATTTCTATAAAAGGTGTGCGTAGTTTTCTTGGTCATGCAGGTTTTTACAGGCATCTCATTAAGGATTTTTCCAAGATTGCAAGACCTATGTGCAGTATCTTGGAGAAGGAGGTGAAGTTTAACTTTGATGAGATGTGCTTAAAAGCTTTTGAGATGTTAAAGAGGAACTTAATTGAAGCTCCCATCTTAATTGCTCCTGATTGGGAATTACCATTTGAACTCATGTGTGATGCAAACGATGTAGCAGTAGGTGCAGTGTTGGGACTAAGAAAGAATAAAGTATTTCACTCGATCTATTATGCAAGCAAGACCCTTGATTCTACACAAGTTAATTACACAGTGACTGAGAAGGAGATGTTGGCTCTAGTGTTCTCCTTCGACAAGTTCAGATCGTAATTGGATGGTACTAAAGTGATTGTTTTTACTGATCATGCAGCTATTAGGTACCTATTCAACAAGAAGGATGCTAAACCAAGGCTGATTCGATGGATATTATTTCTCCAAGAATTTGACCTTGAGATCAAAGATAGGAAAGGTACTGAGAATCAAATAGCAGATCACTTATCTAGGTTGGAGGATTTTTCACATGTGAATGAAGGTGACCAAATCCGGGAAGAGTTTCCAAATGAACAATTGATGGCATTAGATATATCTCAAGTGCCATGGTATGCAGACATTGTGAATTTGATAGTAAGTGGCGATTATCCTCCGGGTGCAACCACCCAACAAAAGAAAAAACTCAATCATGATGCCAAGTTCTACATTTGGGATGAACCATTCTTGTTCAAGCAAGGCGTAGATAGAGTAGTGAGAAGGTGCATTCCAGAATCTGAGGTTCACAAAGTGCTCGAAAGTTGTCATGCTAGCCCATATGGAGGTCACCATAGAGGAGAGCGCACTGCTCATAAGGTACTACAATCTGGTTTCTTTTGGCCCTCGTTATTTAAAGATTCTATTGCTTTTGTGAAGGGTTGTGATAAATGCCAAAGGTTGGGTACTATTTCAAGAAGACATGAGATGTCGCTAAGTAACATTTTGGAGGTGGAAATCTTTGATGTGTGAGGTATTGACTTCATGGGTCCATTCCCACCATCTAGTGGAAACCAATACATTCTTGTGATTGTGGATTATGTTAGTAAATGGGTTGAGGTTGTCGCTCTTCCTTCCAATGATTCAAGGGTGGTGATAAAGTTCATCAAGAAGCACATATTCACTCGCTTTGGCACTCCAAAGGTAATTATAAGTGATGGAGGTAAGCATTTCATTATTCATCTTGTTAAGAATCTTCTTGCTAAGTATGGTATTCGTCACAAGGTTGCTACAGCTTACCATCCTCAAACGAGTGGCCAAATGGAGATTTCAAATAGAGATGTAAAGCAAATTTTGTAGAAAATAGTGAATGCTCAATGGAAGGATTGGTATGATAAACTAGATGATGCATTACGGGCATATAGGACTGCATATAAGACACTAATAGGGACTTCTCCCTATCACATAGTATTTGGGAAAACATGTCACCTTCCGGTGGAATTAAAACATCAAGCATATTCGGCAATCAAGAAGCTGAACTTAGACCCTGAGCTAGCCGGTAAAAAGAGAGTGAATCAGCTGCATGAACTTGATGAGTTTAGGCTCCACGCGTATGAGAATGCCAAGCTATACAAAGCAAAGACAAAGAGGTGGCATGACAAACACATAGTAGCTCGTTCCTTCAATCCGGGAGATAAGGTACTACTCTTTAACTCTAGACTAAGGTTATTCCCTGGAAAACTAAGGTCAGAGTGGAGTGGCCCTTTTGAAGTGGTTAGAATGACACAACATGGGGTTGTTGAACTTAAAGGTAAGACTGACATTATATTCTTGGTCAATGGACAAATGGTGAAACACTATTTCGGTGAGGATTCAGATCGTGATCGGGAAGCTCTTGAGCTAAATGATGAATGATCCAAGCTGCGTCGTGCCGCGACGTTAAATCAAGCGCTACACGGGAGGCAACCCGTGAATGATATGTAATAGGTAGTAGTTTTGCTTAATGTTGAAATTTTAGCTTAGTTTCAAATTTCTAGGTGTAGAGTTTTTAGTTTCTTAGTTTGATTATTTAGATAGGACTTTAGAAATTATAAAGAAAAATACAAAAAGATGAGTCGTGCCACGACCAAAACTAAGGCGCTGGGTGGGAGGCAACCCACCATTATAATGCCACATTGTTTGGTTTATGTGCAGGTCATAGGAGGAGGAATCACTCGAAATAGAGGAAATACGTTGAAAAATACAATTTGGGTGCATTTAGGGCGCGCCACGCCAAAGCTAACTTACTGGGGCCTCTTTTGGGCGAACTGGCAGTGTAACGCGCCACCATCGCGCCAGGGCCCCCATAGAACACCGATGTATGGCACATAATGGGCGCATCGCGCCACCAGGGTGGGTGCAATACAGGCGCACCGCGCCAAGGGCAAGCGACTGCGACCTATTTCGGGCGCACTGGCAGCGCGTCGCCCAGACTTACTGGAGCGATACGGGTGCGCCGCCCCGTATCTGGTGAGTAATTTTCCAAAAATTCGTGGGAATTCATGGGACTCACTACAAATCCACTACTTAACTCCTCCACCTACCCAAATAAACCCACTTTTCTAAATTCTCTCTCTTTCTAAACCCAAAAGTTCTTCTTCTTCTTTATTTCTTCTCTTCCCCAAAATCCCAAATTCCTCCATTAATCCTAACCAAAACCTTCTTCCCTTTCTTTTCCCTCAACTCTAACACCCTTAAACCCATTCTAACCCACAAATTTTCACAACCCTCCAAACCCACCCACCCCACTGCTTACCCGACCCCCACCTCCTTTTTCCCCAAATTTTTTGTTCTTGTTTTCTCTTTTTATATTCTTCCATTGTTGGGTATAAAGATGGCTCCTAAGGGTAAGAATGTTGCTAGTGGTTCGGGTACTAAGGGGAGTAGGAAATGAGCGGTTGCCGGAAGTTCTAGTCGGAAACCCAATGATTTGCCGCCCCAAAAATTTGGCAGACAAGCGGTCATGCACTATGGAAAGGATTGGTACGAATGTCAACAAGAATCCAAGTACTTAGGTGATGAGTATGTAGATGAGGGGCGATTGCGACAAGAATTTCCCAACATTCTTGCCAAAATCAATGCCTTGGGACTCCAATACGTCTTCATAGATCAAGGTGAGTGCAATTTAAGCTTAGTTCGTGAATTTTATGCTAATTGGAATACACATCATGTTGAGATAAATAAAGGGTTCATTAGGGAGAGTTGGGTGAGATTTTCTGTCGAAGCACTGAATGAATTTTTAGGTACTCCAAATTGTGACAATGCTGATTTTTTGGCTATGACTGAAAGACTACCTTATCGTGATATTAAGCATACTTTGTGTGGGGTGAATTTTGTTGCGCGGTGGGAAAGGGTTAGAGATACGAGACGCATTTGACTCTTCACTATGGTCACTTCAATTTGGAGACTCGCATTTGGTTAAAAATTATGTGTAGCACTTTACTACCGTGTAAGCATATGACTGATGTCACTAGGGAGAGAGTGGTGCTAATATACCGTTTAATGAAGGGTTTGCCGGTGAATGTGGGGGTTATTTTAAAGCAAAACATGCTAGTTTAGGACCAATAAGAGATGGCATTTCTGTTATGGGAGCATCATTACTAGGTACCTACGGGTGTTACTGATTGAGGAGGAAGTTCATGATGTGTACCCCCCTCGTGCCCCTCATCTAGTGTGTCACTTGGTTGATGTCACTCACACTAAAGAATACGATCCATCACAAGGGCCCGTGTTGACTGCTATTGATAGGAAAACTCATGATGATAGTTGGATGGGTCGTATGTTTGGCATGGCTGAGTTAAAATTGAGACTGAGGATGAAATGAAAACACTAGCGGAGCGTTACCCTTTGACTGATAACGCAATGTACATGTGTCAGATAGGACCGACTTTCCAAGAACCCATTGATGATGATGATGCCACTGTTGATGATGAAGATGGCTCGAAAGAGAATGAGTCAGATGATACTTGCCCCGGAGATGATGATACTGATACATGTGATGGAGATGGTAATGCAGCCTAATGGCTATGGATTTTTCCACTAATGTGGCAACCCGCTGAAATGAAGCGCGTGGCCTAGAGGCCGACAAAGAGTTCTCTTTTACCTTTGCACTTTGTCTTAATTTGCACACTGAGGACAATGTTTTATTTAAGTGTGGGGTGGAAGTTGTACTTTATTGTACATAGTTTACTGCTTTATCGAGTCTTTTTAATTTTTTAGTAGGGTTCCCCGCATTTTGTTTTCGGTTCTTTTCTCGAGGATAGTCCCATTGAATCGAGTATGATTAATTTTATTGCTTTATTGAGTCTTAGAAGTCGTCTAGAAGTGACGTTTCCCGATGATGGATGGATGATGACCGTCTTACGAGAAAATTAGTCATTAGGAGTAGAAGTATGAAACCTACCTCTTTGGCACTTTGAAATCTTATCTTGATAATTGGCTAGACGTCATGGGTGGTAACACTTTGTTTGCAATATTTAAATGGTGACCTTGAAAACAAACATAATCTCTTTGTCTTGACTCTAAATGAAAATAAAGAATATGGGCTTAATTGTGTGGAAATACCGTAATGCAATTTATGTGAGCATGCTACAAGTATTGGGTCCTTATGTGTGTTGTGATGTCATGTGGGGAGAATTGTTGCTTAGTTTTTGTATTTGAATAACATCTAGAACTTGCCCCAAGTGTGCCTAAGGAGCAACTTGTGTGAATTATAGAATATGATTGAGGCGTTTCTTTGAATAGCCAAGTTTGAATTTCCTTATGTGCCTCCAAATAAAATATCCTTAGCTTAGCCTCATTGAGCCGTGTAGCCTTGATTTTGTTCTAACCCACTGAATTGAGCCGAATCCCTTTTTATTGATACCATTAGCTTGATCCCAAAGTAATCCTTAATGCACTATGTTGAGTTGAAGAAAATGATAACTTTGGTTAAAATAGATAGAGTGGAAATGCTTGGTTTTGTGGAGAAGAAGAGAGAGGTAGACAAATGATACCCCATAAGTCCTAAAAGTTTGTGATTGTCCCTGGTCCCTGGTCCCTTGGGACATTGTGTACTTCGACAAGGTGGCTAATTCAAAAAAAAAATTAAAATTAAAAATAAATATATATATATATATATAAATAAAGAGGAGAGAAAAAGGGGTGTGTGCAAAAAGAGGGTTCAAGTGAAAGTGAAGGCAATATGTTAAATTCAATTGGAAAACATCTAATGAGGAATTAAAAGGGGAAGAAAGAGTTGTGAATGTTAGCAAGGAGAACAAAACATGTGCATTAGGGATGATGAATCACTAATTTTACCCAAATGTATCCTCCCTTACCTAAAGCCAACATTACAACCAAATGAAAGTCCTCTTGATTCTATGAGTAACATTTTGTGAAAATTAAAGTACACCAAGGACAAGCTTATGCATGTTAGGATATGTGAAAACTTCATTTGTGAGTGTGAGAGTGAATTTTATAAAAAAAAATAGCCTTATGATTGAAATGCATGGTTGTTGGTGTGAAGAAAATGATATACTTAAAGTGGTAAGGGCATTCATGAAACATGTTTTGGTGCTTAATCTTGTTTGTCTTGTCTCTATAATATTGCATTAGCCCGGAATTATTTGATAAGAGTCATTCATCGAGGTTGTGAATTGTTGATTGGTAGACTATAAGACAGAGTTGAAATTATTGCATGTAGTGTGTGCCACAAGATCATGATCAAATGTGTTTTGCCGATTGTAAAGCGAGGTGATGAGTCCAAAGGTTTAAGAGTGTGATTTGATAAGATAGAGTTTGTTCGAGGACTAACAAATGTTTAAGTGTGGGGTGGTGATCTTGGGCATGTTTATATGCCCAATTACTACAAATTAACCATCTTTAACGTAAGTTTTAGGACATTCACTAATTTAACTAGCATATTTTGGCTTAAGATTGCAATGATTGCATACTAACATACGTGATTAGCAATTTTGCAGGGTTCCTAAGGGAAGTGATTGAGTCAAGGAAGAAAAATGAGTTAAAGATGAAAAGCGACGCCAGGAGCAAAGATCAGGCGCGGCACCCCAGCACCATTGGCGCAGGCCAGGCGCGACGCGCCAATTTTTTTTATACTGGGGTTACATTTGGGCGCACTGGCAGCGCCAGGCGCGAATTGGGCACGATGCCCCAGTCTATTGCGGAGTTTTTGCGAAAGTTGATTTAAAAAGGACTCCTAGTTGAATTAGAATTTGACTCTATTGTTCCTAACTATTATAAATAGACCCTTAGGACTCCATTGTTAGTGTTTGATTTTTAATTTAGTGTGCAAGGGCAAGAATTCAAGTTTGTAATAGGTGTTGATCTTCTAAACTCTTCTATTTTCCGGGAAATTGCATGAACTATTGTATTTTCTTGTTTTCTAATAGCATGAGTAGCTAAACGCCCTAGTTCTGGGGCAGCAGCTACGAATCGAATGTTGATTATTAAAGGCCTTATGAATTAATTCTTGGTTGTCATTATAAGTTACTTCTATATTCTTGTTTTAGTATTTCTTGACTGGCCATCTAGAGATAAATCTATTGTTTAACCTTAAAATTGGGAGAGGAGAGGTTAGATAGACCAGAGGATATAGAGAGCTTGATCGACCCGTTAAGTCGAGGTGATTTGTGTTCAAGAGTGACGCCCGGACGAACAACTCGCTTGGTTACAAAATAGGATGATATATAAATGCTCGCCAATTAGTCTATTTATCCCCGCTCAAGGATGTAGTTAGGTAGCTAATTGGGGTAGGCGACGAGAGGTGTATAGCCCGACTCATATAATTAACCCTATAAACCAGTAACTTGACAACTGGAATTAGTTCTATGCCAATAATATGATACATGATATTCAGTATATGCTGCAGCCCTGTAATTGCTTTAAACTTGCTTGAAACATTATATCAAAGTCGTTCACAATTAGTTACTTTCATTTAGTTCATAATTATTAGTAGTTAACAATCAATCATCAACTCTTTGAAAAGGTTACTTTCACCTTTATTTGTAGAATTAAGTGTTAAATATAAATTAATCATAAGTTCCTTGGGAACGATAACTCGTTTCTTCAAGAATCTATATTACTTGCGCGACCACGTACACTTGCGTGTATACTAGGGAGCAACATATAATATATCAAAAATTAAGTGGGACAACTTGACTACTGTCAGAACTCAGGAGATGCGGAGAAATTGTGGATGATAGGGTTGGGGTAAATAGTGCGGACACTTATTAATAGTAGTGACAACTAGTTGTATTAGGTAAGTAGCTAGAAAGATATTTGGAGTCTCGTTGGATAAGGTTGGTAGAGACAGGGAATTGATGGTGGAGTAAAGCGATTCAAGGGAAAGTGAAAGCCAAAAAGAATGCTTATAGGGAGTTGTTGGTAAGCAGTGACGAGAAATATAAAGGTCAAACAAGAAATTGTGTAAGGAAGCAAAAATCTAAGATTAAAAACGAATACCAACGTATCATCAATATCATGTTTTAAATGCAACAAAAAAGTGATAAAATGATATCTTTCTGTCACCATCAACTACTAAAATCAACAACTTTAGTTTTTACTAGTTTAATATCACCTTTTTTTGTTAGATCGATCAATATTTATGGAATACATCATATATTGACATTAAACATCACTGTTGTGCCTTGTCATTACTCATTACCCTTTATTGTCTTAAGTTTGTCAATATTTTAGTTTGCCCAATTACCTTTCTGTTTTTTATTTTAAATTATAAACAAGGATATTATATAAATAGTAGCTAATACGCGTCATTATAAGATATCGGCAGAGTGCCCTAGTCTAAGTACTTAGGGGAGGGGATACAAAAATACTATTACATTCGACAATGTTTGGTAGAGACTTTGTTAGTTTAGCAAAAGAATTCCTACTTGATTGTCCCTTTTACGAAATTTTTCTTTGACACATTTCAATCACTTGTTAATTTACTTAAATCTCTATCATTAACAAAAAGATTTTATTTTTCTTATTTCACTAGGTAAGAGTTATTTTTTGTTTCTATTGAAAATTGAATTTCTATTTTGACATACCTCTTGAACTTAAGGGTAGGTCTTCATTGTAAACAAATTTAAGATACTCAAAAATATAATTATCAGAGAGATTCATGACTGGTTGTTGAGTTTGCACTTTGGGATTGTCATGCACATTCATAATTACATTTAATTTTCGAATAAGGAATCAGTAGATGAAATTCAGATCCGAATTCAAAGAAAAATCTAATATCGTCAATTATTTCATCCCTAAAATCTAAACCGCATATGTAAATTCTACTCGTACATCCTAAAGTACAAATTTATTGGGACTCAAAAACCTAGAAAATGATCCATATATTCAAACATCAAGAATAGAAAACACATCACAATATACAACTAATAATATATGCATTACCATAAAATTGTCAGATTAGCTAGAAATAGAAGTCGTAACTAACAAAATAAACTTAGAAAATTCTAAAACAATTAACAATAAACCCTAACACGTAAAGAAAATAATTAATATCAGGAGTTTCAACAAATGTTTTCAAAATTTATTAAGAAATGAAAATTCCAATTTAAGAAGAAAACCTTTAAAATCTTAAAAAAGTTAACCCCAAATCCTAATGAACTCGTACATACTACAAATCTTGCAAGAAAAATATATATCACATAATACATATTCTTAATTACATTTATTTCTTGAATAAAGAAGCAAGAAATAATAAAATCTACGCATAACAATAAAAGAGAAAAGAAGAAGCTAATATCGTCAATCACTCCATCACTAATATCGTCAATGAAGGTAGTTTAGGATTTTACCTTTAAATCCTAAACTACAAATAATTTATTAACGCAAAACATAGAAAAATCAATCGCATTTGCAAGCATAAAAAATAACAACCAACTCAATATACAATAACAACATATATATTAAGACACAAAATATTATCATAATTAGCAAAAAATAAAAATTTCTAACTCAAAAAATAAACTTAGAACTTAGAAAACCCAAAAAAGACTTACACCAAACCTTAACAAATAAAAAGAATAACCAATATCAAGTGTTTTTTTTTTAATGGAGAAGAGCCTAAAATGTTCAACTATTTAAATTAGTATAAAATTACCCTACATTCACCTTTCGGTTTTTGGCCCCCAAATACCCTTCACATTAACTTTTTGGCTAAAAATACTCTTATTTCTAACGGCCCAAACTCATAAGGTGGATGAAGGATAATATTGTACCAAATTCCTAGTCTTGGGGCATCTTAGACCCTTCTCCATTAATTTTTTTTGAAATTATTTATATATGCATGGACTCATATGATTTACTTGATTTTGAATTTCACAGTAATAAAAAATAAAGAATTGTTAGTCCTCTACTCTCTACCCTCACCCCCATATGTAAGAAATGAATATTCTAACTTCTACAAATAAACTTAGAAAAATCTAAAATAGTTAACACCAAACCTAACACATAAATAAAACAACTAAATATAAAGTATTTTAACAAGTGTTTTCAAGATTTATCAACAAATGAAAATTCTAAGTCAAAAAATAACTTGAAACCCTTTAAAAAGCTAACCCCCAATTTTTAATTAACACATAAATACTACAATTCTTACGAGAAGAACAAAAACACACACAATCAAAGAGGGATAACACATATATTAGCACATAATTGTCAGATTTAACAAGAAATAGAAATTCTAACTCGAAAAATAAACTTAGAAAACCTTAAAGCTAGCAGTTGGTAGCAAATCCTAACACTTAAAGAAAACAACTTATATTTAGCAAGAAATGAAAATTTTTAGTGAAAAAAATATCATAGAAATCCCATAAAAAGTTTAACCCCAAACCCTAATCAACACATTAGTATTTAAAAACCTTACAAGAGAGGAACAAAAATACACATAATCGAATAGAGATAACTAAAAAATGACATATTTTACAATATTTAGACGAGTTAAGATAGATGATATTAGCCCGGTGATATTCACTCGCACGTAACTATCTTTTCCTCTCTCATGTTGAGGAACAAGCGAAATGCTTTTTAAAATTAGGTTAATTTAGTTTAGTGGTTTGAGATAGATTTTTTTTTTTTAAAAAAAGAATAAGGGATCAACATTTATGTAGAATAAAAACTGTCACTATCTTCTAATTAATTAAGCTTAAAAAAAATAAGCATCACATAGAAAAATAAGCCGAATCATTGAAAAATAACCTTAAGATAACATTGACGGGAGGAACTTTAGTCAGTACAACAACAAAAGGAAAGATGAAATAACAACGATACAAAAGCTAATGCCTTTTTGGGCAATAGCCATTGAATTTATTCGGTACAACAACAAAAGGAAATATCAAATAACATCACTAATAATGCTGCATAATCTGTTTTTCATCAATAAATATATGGTTTAGAGGGTTTACTACATAACCTCCACCAGCGTGTTCAACAAATTCAGCTGCATTTAGAAGATTACCATAACAAAGACAAACTATCTCCACTTCATCTTTCTTCTTATACGTGTATAACAATTCTTCGGTCTTCTTTCCATTTTGTCCTTCACCTCTTGTGAAAACAATAGTCATATGGTTGAGCATGAAGTTTTTGATCTTCCCTTTAGTAATATAATTCCATGAATACACATGTGATTTCTATTCAGCAAAAGATGATTTCACATCAAGAACTATAGGGAAAAAAATATTTCCTACTTTAATTTTGATACAAATTCAAATTGACTTGCTATATAAATCAATTCATAAAATTTTGATACCTTGAATAGGTGGTTATTGGGTTTCAACCTCAGCTGCACTTGAAGCAACACTTCCTTGCGATCTGCCTGAAAATATTAAAGAATATTTTTCATTAGTTATTCACAAAAAAACGATTCATTTTTTTCGAGTGAACATCAAAATTACCACTCAATGAAAGCCCTATATTCAGTTCCACATTTTCATTCTCAACATTTGAAGTTTCCATGTTTTCTTCAGCTTTCTCCATGTTAGCGAAATCTAAAAATTGAGAAATCTATTAAATTTCAAACTAAAAATTTATAAATGGAAAAAGAAAAATTCAATGAAAGTTTCAGTGCGGAGAAATCATTAGGCCATTTGGGAGCTTATAAAGGAGAAATTTGTTAGGTGGGAAGGTAGAAAAAACGTGAAGAGGTATTTCATTTCCATGGATTTAGTAAAATGAAAAAATAGCCATTGGAAAGTGATACATGGTTGTTCTAGAAATAGCCTGACCACGTGGTTTAACAAGGGCTTTGGAAATTGAACCCAAGAGATAAGGGGCAACGCCCAACATTTAAATTAAAAAAGAAGAAGAAGAAGCTAGAGACAGAGGGAATTAATTGTCAAATAAGGGATCAAAAAATGATCTCCACATTACACTAACGGAAAGAGATCTAACATCGTTAGTCAATTCATCCCTAAATTCTAAACCACATGTAAAATTCTATCCTTAAACCCTAAATTACAATTTTATTAGGACTTAGAAACCTAAAAAAATAAAATCATACGCACACAAACATAAAAATAGCAATCACAATACATTAGTAATAGCATATGTATCAACACATAAATGTCACATTTAGCAAGAAATAAATAATTGTTAGATTTAGCATAAAATAAAAGCCGTAACTCGAAAATAAAAGAAACTCAATCATAGTGGTAATTTGATGTGAGAGTAGTCGAGTACACATTTGGGAGAGATCCTAGAATTAAGATATACTCCCTTTGTTTCTAATTACTTGTTCACTTTTGAGTTGACACACCTATTAAGAAAATAATGATTGACATAGTGAATTTACCATTTTATTAACCCTATTAATTATGAAGTGGATGAATTAAAAACTTAAGATTTTCAAGAAGTTCTACCTTTTTTCAAAATAATTGATTGAGAGTATAATAGGTAAAAAAAATTGTCCTTTAATTTCTTGATTTGTCAAAATGGACAAGTAATTAGTGACAATTAAAAAAAGGAAAAGTGGACAAGTAATTAGGGATAGAGGGAGTATTTGTTAAGTTTATTTAACAGAGGAAATTAAATAAAAATAAATGTATGATATATTTTATTGACTTTACAATAGAATAAAATGAGAATTGATGAGTCGATTCATTTACAATATTTCTACCTTTTTTAGGAAACAAGAATATAAAATTTGGATCACATTTTGAAAAAAATATTCAGAGTTTATTCACAATTACATTCAATTTTTGAATAAGGAATCAAGAAATGAAATCTACATCGCAATAAAAATAAAATAATCTAAATATACTGTCAGTCAGTTCATCCGTGTCCTAAATTGCCTACGTAAAATTCTATCCTTGTACCTTAAAATGTAGAATTCTATCCTTATACTCTTAAATATAAATTTATTAGGACTCAAAAACATATAAAAATCAGTCACATATGCAACATAAAAGATAAAAAAATAGCAGCGCAACAATTATGCAATTAATAATATATGTATTAACACATAATTGTTTGATTTTGCAAGAAATGAAAATTCTAACTTCTACAAATAAAAACTTAGAAAAATCTGAAATAGTTAACACCAAAAAGAACACATAAATAAACAACTAAATACAAGGTATTTTAACAAGTGTTTTCAAGATTTATCAACAAATGAAAATTCTAAGTAAAAAAATAACTTAGAAACCTTTTGAAAAGCTAACCTCCAAATTTTAATTAACACGCAAATACTACAATTCTTACCAGAAGAACAAAAATACACATAATCAAAGAGGGATAACATATATATTAACACATAATTGTCAGATTTAGCAAGAAATATAAATTCTAACTCGAGAAATAAACTTAGAAAATCTTAAAGCTAGCAGTTAATAGGGAATCCTAACACATTAAGAAAACAACTTATATCAGGTGTATAAATACTACAATTCTTACCAGAAGAACAAAAATACACATAATCAAAGAGGGATAACATATATATTAACACATAATTGTCAGATTTAGCAAGAAATAGAAATTCTAACTCGGAAATAAACTTAGAAAACCTTAAAGCTAGCAGTTGATAGAGAATCCTAACACATTAATAAAACAACTTATATCAGGTGTTTCAAAATTTAGCAAGAAATGAAAACTTTTAGTTGAAAAATAACATAGAAATCCTTTAAAAAATTAACCCCAAATCCTAATTAGCACATTAATATTTAAAAATCTTATAAGAGAGGACCAAAACTACACATAATCGAATAGAGATAATTAGAAAATGACATTTTTACAATATTTAATTAGACGAGTTAAAAATAAATTATATTAGCATGGTGATATTCACTCATAGACAACTCTCTTCTCCTTTCTCATGTTGAGAAACAGGCAAAATGTTTTTTACAAATAGGTTGAAATTAAATGAGTTATTTAGTTTAGTGGCTCGAGATCGAATTTTTTTAAAAATAGAATAAGGGATCAATATTTGTAATTTGTGTGGAATAGAAACTGTTAGTTGCTTCTAATTAAGCTTAAAAAAAGAGCACCGCATAGCAAAAAAACAAGCCGAATGATTGGAAAATAACCTTAATATACCGATGGCAACAACAAAAGGAAAGATGAATTAAGCTTAAAATAAATAAGCATCAATAGCAAAAAACAAGCCGAATGACTGCAAAAATAACCTTTATATAGGTTTGATGGGAGAAACTTTAGTCAGTACAACAACAAAAGAAAAGATGAAATAACAACGATACACAAGCTAATGTCTTTTTGGGCAATAACGATTGAATTTATTCGGTACAACAACAAAATGAAGTATCAAATAACACTGATATTAAGGCTACTTAATCTGTTTTCCTTCAATAATTATATGTTCTAAAGGGTCTTCTACGTCACCTTCACCAGCATGTTCCACAAATTCTTCTGCATTTAGAAAATTACCATGACAAAGACAAACTATCTTCACTTCATCTCTCTTCTTAAACGAGTATAAAAGTCCTTCAGTCTTCTTTCTTTTTGGTCCTTCACCTTTTGTGAAGACATTAGCCATATTGTTGAGCATGAAGTTTTTGAATTTCTCTGTAGCAATATTATTTTTCTCTGAATACACAAGTGATT
>JAJOOS010001095.1:0-35960 GCA_029582725.1 Solanum chiquidenum | reverse complement strand
CCTTTTGACAAATATGATGCTCTCGTGAACACCGTCCGTTAAATAGGAACCTTCAATCATCATTTAATATATGTGAACACAATACATATTGTAAGTGTGATCAAGTATATGAAAATGATTTATATTTTTTTCCATTAACAAAGAATCATAATGAAACAAATGAGACCATATATAGAGGTTTTTGGATAAAGAGCATATGGTTCTGAGCACTATCAATTTTCAGCTAATTCTTTGGGCATGTGATTCCAATAATTATTGGCTGGAACAAGTATAAATAATTAAATACTTATGAAATTATCAAATTTTGGCATATAAATTTTGAAATATGTCTAACTACAAACATCAAAGTAAATAAAAATTATTTAAACAACAATTAGTTGTTGAAGATTAAATAAAGAATTGAACATGAAATTAGTAATCATTTTATATATGGTCCTGAAGGTTTCAATAAAGATAACTGAATTTTTGCTTTAAATTATCTAAATCTCATGTACAATATTATTGTATGTATTTTTAATGAGACAATTGATAATAGTGTTTTTTTATGTATAAAAAAAAACTTCAACCAAATAATATCCAAACGCCTATTTAAGATTGCATATATGTTCATAAAAACTTCTCAAAAAGAGAACATAGATCCCCTTGTCTACCTATAAAGCAATGCTACTCAGCCTTGGCAGGAACAAACGTGTTCCCTCTACTCACCTGTATTGATTTGCAGATTTGAGATACCTTCAATTCATTGGAGGGATTTTGGGTGGGTGGGTGGGGGGGGGGGGGAGATTTAGGCAGATAAATCTTATTAGCCAACTTTGATCTTGTGTCAATTGTCCAATTGATGCTGGGACAGACATGACACAAGATCAAAGTTGGCTAATAAGATTTGTCTGCCTAACTATACACTAGCTTTACTAACATCATCATCAACTCAATAGAAGAAAAGATACTTCCTCCATTTTTATTTTATATTTTAATTGAGCATAAATTTTATTTTTTATGTTTTAAAAAATGAATCTTGTGATTTTAAATTAGAGATGGTATACTACTAAAACCGGCTAATTTTTGGTGGAAATGTCCAAGGGATACCGTTAGAGAAATTAGTTCGTTTATAGCATCAATTTCAGATGTACTTTCCATCAAAAATTCAATATTTCTGACGTTGAAAATCCTCCTTTTAAGTACTAGCATAAAGTATCAAAGTGCTTTTCAAATTTTGATATATATATAAATATATATAGAAAGCTACGTGATATTCTTTTTTTAAAAGGGAAAAGGGTCTGAAAAATACTTCAACTTTGGTCGAAATTGTTGTTACGATACCAAACTTTGGAAATGACTTTTTACCCCTGTACTATTTAATAGTGTATTTTAAAGTTATATATGTGCCTACGTGGACATCATAAATATTGCATCATTTTAAATAGTAATGTGTCCACGTGGGCACATATATATCTTTAAAATACTCTATTAAATAATGCAGGGGGTAAAAGGTTCTCCATAAAGTTTGATATCGTAACAACAATTTCGGCCAAAGTTGAAGTATTTTTCAGACCATTTTTCCTTTTTTAAAAAAAGTATTAAAAAGAAAATTAAATCACATAAATTGAAATATAGAACAATAATTAAAAGGCTCATAAATAAGATGAAATGATTGTATTGACCTCCATTATATTAAAATCTTTCTTTTGATCTCTCTCTTCTTTTTATTTGGCTATACAAAACTCTTTTTTTGACAAAAAGAGTAAAAACTAAGAGAGGAAAATCATATGTGCAATGACTAACTACATATTCATATATCATATAATTTGATCAATAATTTGGATTAATGATGATCACCATTAGGAGGTGGGAATGCAATAAGGCTCCCAAATTATTAGAGATCTCCTTGGCTCTTTGCAACTTCTCAATAGAGGCCCCAAATTGTTGTTCATAATTGATGCCTTATTCTCTTTAATTAGCACCAAGTCTTGTCTACATGTTGATATCTTTGCGGTACTTGTGGTTGTGGTATCAATACCATTAGTTGTTGTTACTACACCAACTTGCTTATTGTTGTAGTAGTAGTACTTGGTAATAGTGGAATTATTGACAATATTTGCCATTGTTGGTTTCTTCCTCCAAAAGTATTCATAGGCATTTAATGAGGTTGTAGGCGCCGGTGATGGTGATGGTGATTGAGGAAGTGACTGTGAAATGGATGAAGGATAAGTGTAACATTCTCTAAGGTTATTAGTACTCCTCTCCTCTTGTGTCAACAAGTTTACTGAGTTGTTGAATCTACTGTTGAAATCGAAATAACCAGATGTCATGTTGAAACTAACAGTATATTTAGACCATGTTAGTTGATTCTTTTTCTCTAGGATCATCATGGAAGCTTTGTTGACATTAGTCAACTCACTTGACAATCTTGGACTTTGTTCCATCATAGAACCCTCATCGTCTTCCTCTTCCTCTTCCCCTTCTTCTTCAGATTCATTACCTTCAACTTCTTGAATATCGCCAAATACTTGCTCAAACTCTTCAACTTCATCCTCACATTTCTCTATTTCTAGTTTGGAATTATTTTGATTGATGAAGGTGAGAAGAAGGTGGCCGTCAAGGCGTTGGGCATGGAGACTATTGTTAGGTGAAATAGAAGCCGATTCAAGAATCAATCTACCATTTTGTCTATGTGATTGCATGTGAACAGAAGGAAGAGAAGGAGGAAAAGATCTACAAGAAGATATCAATCTCTTGCTATGATTATAAACATGAAAATCCTTAGAGGATTTTGAGACAACAAAATATTGTTGTTGATGGTGATGGTGATGGTGGTAATGATGATGATTGTATTTGTCATCATCTAAGCCTTCATGCTCAGAAGTAGGTGAAGAGGGAAAGCAATCAGAGCCAGAGCCAGTCTCTGATCCAAGACTCTCAGTACAAATTTCAAGACTTTTTTCACTCAAAGAATTTGTTGATCTTTTGTCAAGAGGATGGACATAAGGATTAGTTGGAATTAGCTTATTAGATGAATTTTCATTCTTTGAAGGAGATAAAATTGAACTCCAATCAAATGTTTTAATTGGTTGATCTTTGGTCACTTGCTCATGATGATTGGAATCAACATTATCAAGAATTGAAACCATTGCCTCTTCTTCTTCTTCTTTTATCTTTGAAGACAAGTTGTACTTCTTGATCATGTTTACACAATGTGTTGACATCTTGAAGAATATCAAATGCAAAATATTGATTTTCCCTCTGCAAATTAAGAATAATAAGAAGAAAAATCAGCCACATATTCAACAAACTTACAAAAACAATATTTTCAACCTTTTATTATAAACTATGTTTAGCAATTCCTTGCTAAAATTTCAAGAAATGAAATTAAATGTTACCTTAAGCAAAAACTACAATATCCAAAAGTGGACAAAGTTGCAAGCTAAGAGAGGAAAATTAAATAAAAGGAAATATATGGAGGAAATTATGAAGATTTGATGGAATTGGTATTAAGTGTTCTTTTTTGTTTGGGCTGATACTTAGATGGCACTTACAATGAGGGTGTCAAAGAGTATTTATAAGAGCTCAAAAAAACCTTCTGGAATCTTTGTGTAAAGGGACCCCCCCCCCCTCTCCCTAATAATGAATAATTTTTTGGACAAGTAGACAGAAAGAAAAGAAAGGAAAATTCATGAACCGACCTCATTATCTGTAACCCATATGAACTATGAGATCACCCTATAGAATTTTTGGAAAAAAATACTAACGAAATAGGATGGAAAAGGTCAAAATCTTAGTACGTCAAGAATTGCCCCATTTCTCCCCGTCCTATATTTTATATCCCTAAACTAATGTAGAAAAGGTACATTCATTTTATTATATATGAATTTTAAAATGTTTAATTAATTGGTTGAATATTTCTATATGAATTCTACTATCCAATTTAGATGTAAAGAAGTGGATAATTTATTTGTTGTAATAATTCCAAGTACATATGTATCACCTCAAGATCCAAGAGAAAAGAAAAAGTGAACAAATTAATAAAACATTATAATAACTAGTGATATTATTCTCTTTATATTGATACTCGATATTTACATTTTGTTTATTATCGTCTTATCGATACTATATATACATAACTAATTACAAATTTTTTTTGATAAAGTGGTGTCCCATGACACCGCTTGAGGCAATGTATATATACATTCTTGCTTTGAATTATGTCACATTTTTAAACGTAATCATTATACCATTAATAGTTATGGTGTTATGATAAGTATATCGTTTTGTTTTTAATAAGAGATCTTGTATTAAAGATTTAGAAAATGGAGTTGCTTTTGCATGAAACATGCTTCATCTCCAAAGTAAATTTTTCAACGTGAATTCTAATTAGTCGAATTTAAATTGAGTACCACCGATGAGGAAACCAAAAAAAAACTAATCATAACAATTTATATCATGTCCATTTTATGTCACCACCATGGTTACAATGAGATGGTAAGTACCCTTTTATTATTAATTATATATTTTGAATTTGAGTTCTAAAAATAAAGTCATTTTTTTGTCAAAAGCGCTTGACTTGTAGACATTAAATGTGAAATTACAAAAAAAAAAAAAAAAAAAACTAATCATAGCAAATCATTTTTTTATGCCTTGTCCTTCTAGGACAATCTTTGTACCATTTGCAAAGCTTCCTATTGGCAATTTATGGAATCTAATAATTTGTTGGTCTCATTACATTTTCAATTACCTTCATCAGATGTCCATTTTTTCTTTGGAATATGGACCACATTGTGTATAGGATAGGATTAGAAACTAGAGTTACTTTCATCCTCAACTTGAATGAACCTTTTATTGCAATCTTGTTTTGGTGTAGTTTGATCCACTCTTTTTTTTATATATGAATACAGCTAGGTAGAAAAAGATTGTTTTGGAATGAAGGTATATTTCCTATAAGCTTGTTAAGGTTTATCCAAACTTTTAGAAACACATGTATTCCTTAAGAAATTTTCCATGAAATTCGAAGAAAATGCGCTCATCCAATATCTCATATTATCAACGATGTTTTGATAGGAATGCCTATGGGAAATTAGAAGATTTCTAATTATTATTTAATCAAAATGTAAATTTTTTGCTTGTGTGAGCTTGATTACATTTTTTCGTCCCAAACCTAAATAAAGGAGGAGGTTTAATAGGGTTGACACTAGAAGTATACATTTTTTTGTGGCAATTAAGTCGCCGCAGAAACCCTACTTTTTGTAGCGACTAGATTTGTCGCTTAAATCATATTTCTTGTAGTGAGGATTGTCCTAGGTTAGAAGCCAATGTAAAACTCATTAACTGATTCACAATGAATCTTCATAATATAAAAGTGTAATGATGACACAATCTGAGCTTAAATAAAACAATGAGAATTCATACAGTCGATCCAACTTACTTAAATTAAGGTGTATAAAATTATTATTTTTAATCAAAATGTTAAGTGGTTTTATGATTGAAAATGTGTATAAACCATCAAACTTTTATGGATTAAAAAGAAGTTTTGGCTAAGAGGACCTTAGTGATATGCTTTGGATTTTTCTAGTAATATTCTTGGTATTTGGAAATTGGAATAAGGTTCTTGATTTTTTTCCACCTCATATCTATTCAAATGTGTTTTTCTCTTCTTGTAGTTCTCTTCATTAGATTTGTCATTCCAATAAATATCAGCCAGATATAGATCTAAAAAAGCTATTGAGTTCGTTTAAATACATAGCTAACATTATAGTTTCGACTTAATTTAAAGCACGAGCTAGAGCTCTAGCTCTCTTAATATTAATTGTAGCTTGAAATAACGTTTTCACGATCACTTTAGTGTATGAATTTATGAATTTTCAATAGCTTTAGTTCAAATTCTATATAGTAAGAAATTCACTAAATATTTATAATTTTTTCACTTATTTATAATTAAGAAATTCGCTAACTTCAAATCTTAAGCCTGCTTTTTTTAAACATCATCATATTTCAAATGAAGACTTCTTCATTAAGAAACATTCCTACTAGGGCAAAATTAGGGGGAGGGGGAGGTGGGGGAGAAGAAAGTGAAGGCAACTATTAGATTGATTGGAAGGTATGATAGGATATATAAAAAGTGTTGAAGTGTGTTAGTCTGATCAATTTCACCTAAAAAATTAAATTATTAGAGAAACACACATATACACATTTTTTTAACATATTCCTCATGGTATGTGTGGGTTTAGCTCTATTTTTAGGTTAAAAATGTGATTTTTTAAATATTAATATATAATTTATTTAATTATATCTTCAATAACAATATATATATATATATAATTAAGTATTAATGTCATTGATAATGACAAAATCATTGAACTTCTCCAAATTGTCAAAGACCCTGAGATAAGAGCTTTGAAAGGATTGGTGAAGCTTCTACTTCCTCCGGAAATCATATTAAGGAAGATAATATCCTCATAGAAGAAGGTTCATATACAATGTTCGAAGTAAAAAAACTTCTTCATGAGAAAAGAAAGCTAATAAGCACTCCTACTACTATACATGATCTAAAGAAAGAGATTAATAATCTCAAAAGTAATATTCTGATCTTAAATAAGAAGAATATTGATATATATATATATATATATTAAGAGAATACTTGAATATGTCAATGAAACTTTTCTTTTCTCCTTTTGCCCTTTTATTCATGTCCTTTACTACTATAATAGAGAATGAGAGGAAAGACGACATGCATATAGAATCACTTCAAATTAAAAGTATTTTATTTTTAATATGAAACTTTTCATGTGATTTAAAATAAATTGAGCCTCCTTATGCATATAAGAAAACTTTACTTACACCAAATAGAAAATTAATATATATATGGCAATATCTAAACATTATAAAAAGTATGTAATAATTGAATATAAGAAAAACAAAATTATAAAACTATGTAATATCAGATTTACTTTTGAAAACTATAGTTTAATAGTAGTATTATTTACACAAAAATTTGCATACGTAAACCCACAAAGCTAAAGGATACAATATCCCCCCACACATCCCCATTATGTGTCTTTTCTAAAAATGGGAAAGCTACATATTTGGTCGAGTATCTAAAAATAATGACATTGATTAATTAAATATACAGAAAATATATACTATTTTATATAGAATATAAAAAAATTTATATATGAAAATATATTTATCGGTTTTATTTTAATGAACGATTATACAATCTAATTATTCTTTTTCAAATCAAGAGATTTGAGAGTGATCTTCTTCATTCCTACACCTCCACATCAGTCTCTAGTCCCTATATTGGTAGCCAGCCTTGCAAAGGATCTTTGTATATTATCGGGTTGGGTGGAATGATATATACGTTACTTTCATTCGTAATTAGAAATTTTGAATTTATTAGTTTTGAAAAATAAATCATCTTCGATATAAGGAGTGGTTTATATATTTCTAAGCATAAGATATTTCGATTAGTGATAGAATTAGAATTTTGGAGGTTGACAAACCTAGTAATTTTAGCTGAAGTTGTATATTTATGTAAGAAATTTATTTAATAAGTATAAATAATTTTTCAAAACCTAAAGGATTGTCTATAATTAATTCAAGATTCTAAATTCCACCCAAATATCAGACATCGAGTAATAAATTTTTTTTTTTGTATATTCCTACAAACCTAACTAACCACATGTAACTTAGCTTAGAGGCAATTTGGGTCATGAAAACTTGCCATGGTCTCAACATGTGTGCATATATTAATATTTGTTCTCAATCATGGCCTTTTACCAAATTTATCTTTCAAAATTTTATAGAAATTCCATTTTGATTGGAGGTCTAGTACCTAATGATTTTGCTATCTACATAGTGTGGTCATCAACCGTAACTTTTTGAAAAATAATTGTGTGGTATTCAAAATTAATTCAGCAGACTCAATTAATTCAGATTTGCATCGCATAAAGTTTTTTAGAAGAAATTTCTCAATTCTGAAGATTCAAATTCAAAAACTTCTTATTATGAGTGAAAGAATTTTATAAATAACTGATTTTTCTTAAGAATTACTCTATTTATTGACAATAAAAGTGATGGTTCAAGATGGGCATACATCGAATCACAAAGAGTCATTCATTTAAGGCGATAATTTTTCAGTTTTCAAAACTCGAACCCCAAATCAAAGAAGAATTCCATTGATTATAAAGGTGACTTTTCTTGATCATAATGCACAAATCAAGTTGTAGTAAATATGTTGGGGAAAAAAACATAAAAATGACAGCATATAAGTATGATTGTCTAAGCAGAATAATTTCATGTCTAATATGTGAGTGAATATAATAAAATGTTTAGAATTTTATCCTGTACTATATACTATAGATTGAATTATTTGTCATCCATGAAATTGACACCTTGTTTTTATACTTTAAAGGGTCACTATAATGTCAATACCATTTGTGTACCAAGTGAAAAGCATATAATAAAAGTTATAAAAGCATTTTTTATTGTGCGATGCCTTAATTCCCACCTATGACGAGACATATTAAACAAAAGGATAAGAGTGAAATTAGGGCTATTCATTTTTTTTCATTCTTTCCTCTAGATCCAAAGAGGACTATATAAGTTGTTTGGATTTAGGTGTGGATGTTCGATACACATACAAATCTAGAAATTGAATTCTTTATGATCTAAATTTCAAGAATATCAGGGGTACGAATATGATGTTGGAATTCGACTAAAAAATAATTTAAATATCTAAAGATATAGATAGTTATATGTCTGAATTATGAAACATTAGCCAATTCATCTTAGCTTTTGTTTTCGTTAATAAGATCATTGTGCCTCTATCACAAATTTCTCCATCGATTTTGATCCAAATATCTAGAATTGGTTGATCAAATTTAGTACGGATCCCACGCCCTTATTCATGTCGTGTCGACATGGATGCGCGATTAAAAGTGAAGATCCCGAACAACTTATATTACTATTGAGCTAAATTGTTACAATATATGTGAGATTCACTTATTCAATATTTTTTCTTTCATTTTTGACAATGTGAAATTTGTTTAGGGTGTTACACACACTCCTCGAAAGGGACTCAACGTCACCACCAAGGTTTGCCCTACCATCATGTCAAAGATGTGGGTTTCTCCTGAATTCACTTGAACGGTGTGATTTGGTCCATTTTCGCCTAATATTAAATTCACAACAGTTCAATCAATTAGTGAAAATTTTTGCATCCAGATTTGTACTGCTTAAAAATATGTCACCATAATCCAATTATATTTTAATTGGATTCTATTCTTTTTAATTTTTATTTTTATTTGTGGGTATAAGAATATGTGAATCTTGCTCAATTATATTCTTGACACAATAATGAACTACCAATAAAAACATGAAAATCTTATATATAACAACTTTTTAAGCATCACTAATATGTGGAAGATGATTGATATGATGATAAAGGTAAAGACACTACCGTACAACATTATTTTCCTACTTTTAAGTCCATGATTTGATCTATCATAAGTATTCTTTTTCTATTTCCTTTTTTTGAAAGAAGACAAATTTATAAAACTTGAAAGATGCTTCTTTATGCATCAAATTGTCATGTGTGGTTAATTTAATGGTCATGAATAAAGTGGAAATTGTTATAGAATTTGGAGATAAGTTTTTGAATTTCTATTGAGAGTAAAAATTTTCAAGTGATACATCAACCGTCTATTCAATATTTTATACGAATTCATAATAACTACTTGTATACAAAATGAGTTGCATGGCCTTAGACATAATAGAACTTTCGGAGTTCCACAATGAAATTGACCTTAATTTCTCTCCTTCTTCTAAGTATTTTCAATTGCTTTTGAAAAATGAGGGATTCGACTTATATTAATTCAAGAGGTATCATGCATATAATCGAAAAAGGTACCACTAATGATTGAAGTAAAGTGGTAAATATTCCTTCATCTATGAAAAGTAGTTTCAGGTTTAAACTCTAAGTATGAAATCGTCTTAATTACTTAGAGAACGTGTAACCCCTCTCAAGTGTAGAGTTCTCTATATGAATCCGAATTAATCAAGCTCTAAAGCGGATATCAAACATTGAGTGAGAAATTACAAAAATAATTAAATTTCATTTAAAAAAAAATATAAAATGCTTTACTAATAGATACACCATCCATTAGTAAAAATTGTGTATGACCACCTCTTTTGCGATCTTAAAACGAACGATCTTGAATTTATGATCCACATTTATTTCATAGACAAAATTTCAAGGTCAATAGTTAAAAATGTTACCTATGAGGATAAAACTTATTATACGTAAACTTTTGCGCATGGGAAAGTGGGATCAAAAGTTCAAGACTACCACTTCCAAGGCCACTCTTGTAAAGTGGCTACTGGTGCAAGTAGTGCACTTAACCCGCTTAAGATTCATACATCGGCCCAATGGGCCTTTGAAAATAGTGGGCTGGAATTATAGAGCCCAGTTCTGAATGCATCAAACCGTAAAACATTTTGGGATCGGAGCGTGAAACTCAAAAGGCTCCGTTTTCAATGGGAGACAACAGCGATACAACCACCGCACCGTCGCCGGCGAAAATCGCCGCCCAGGAAGATGCGCTTCTGAAGCAATTCTTCGCTGAGGTCAGTGAAGTTGAGCGCAATAATGAAGTTAACAGGTTCGCCTCTTTATCTCTATCCCGCTCTCTACATTTGGAAACTTTTATTATGTTAATCAATTGTAATTATAGTTCTTCATCGTTGCGAATTTGTTTGGCATTTAGTCGGGTTTTTTTTGCATGTTCATATGTCCGTGTGTAAAATTTTGATGAGCTAAGCGTAGTTTTATGCTAATTTGGACGGGTAATCTTAGCATGTATTTGGAAGAAAGGAAGCTTAAGGATGGTAGGATACTTTACGTTATAGTAATTTTAGTAAACTACAGCTTGTTTGGATGGTTGTTACCGATTGTTTGTATGGTATTGTGTTGTTAGTTTAAATACCATGTTTGTTTTGATCTCATTTTCCTTAGCCTTAAGCCTTAAGCCAGTTTTTTAAAAAAGACATTTCCCTCATCCGTTTCAGTTCTTGTTTTGGGATTAATAATGTAAAAAATTTCAGCTTAAAAGGACCAGGATGTACAAATATCTGTCCAGCTTTGGAGGGGTTGAAAAACCTAATGCATAGGATAACACAGCTCTCCATTATCCCAACCTGGAAAATGAATAGACTTCACTTGTTGTTTGCTTCCCCTGTCTTATACAACCTTCCTCTTTGTACCAACTTTAGCTATAGTTTTGGATTTTATAGTTCTGGATGTTGCATCCTGTCGAGATAGAGTGTAAGGTAGACAGTCTCATTTATATGTAGATTTCAAGATGGTTAGCTTGAGTGCTAATCTGTACGTCCATAAAATACTAGGGGTCAGTTATTCTATTTACGCTGGTTGTTGTTAACACCCTCGTCACTACTAGTTTGGTTATCTCTTTATTGTAATTGATGCTTAAGCTATTCTTTTTCTGTATAATATTATGTTTTGAGTGTGTGTGCATCTTGGAGTGTTTGCTTTTAATAAGGGTTGTTTGTTTGGTCAGAACAATTTAGAATTCTAAATCTTTTTCTTATTTCTTTTTTGAGAAGGGTATCTATTTCTTATCTGTTTTTTATTTCTATCATGCTAAGTTGTTGTAATCTGGTTTCGAATTTAAAAACTGTGCAGGATCCTCTCATGTTTCAAGTTGAATCCGTTTGATTATCTTAACTTGTCATTCGATTCATCCATTGATGAAGTCAAAAGGCAGTATCGTAAGGTGTGAATTTGTCAATATGTTTTCCGTTGACTCAAACTTTTCTCTTATTCTGTCAAATGATGTAATGTGTTCACTTGAATTACCTGCAGTTATCTTTGCTTGTTCACCCTGACAAGTGCAAGCATCCACAAGCAAAGGAGGCATTTGGAGGTGAGGACGATGCTCTTTCTGTGTGCCACTTTATATAATTCCATTCATTTTAGGTAGTTTTTGGAGTGAAAGATTATCTTATTTGTCCGAACTCTTTTGGTTAGGATAAATCTGGCGAAGTAACGGAATTTTGCACATCCTATAGCATTTTAACTGCAAGATATACAACTATGCATTATAATTCTGAGTGTAGTTTTACCGAACTTATTGCAATTACCTTCAAGAACCCCCCTTGTCACATTGAATTGCCTAGTGCTGATGAAGAATGTTAATTATAGTTGAAGCTTTGTCTTTTTGAACTAATCCAAGAAATGTGACTCAAGGATAACTTTCCAACCGATTCAATGAACTTGCAGTTCATTTGTTTTCAATATTTAATGACTCGTGGTTGCTGATGAAATGCAACAAAAGTAACATTTGACAGTTTTTGTCACTTGAGATTTTTTGGGAACACTATGACTGCTTAGCCTACTATTAAAAAATCCTGAGATCATCTTGGTTCTTTCTGTGATAGAGTTATTTCTAAGGGCCTCCTTGACTAGTGTTTTTCCAATTTGCTTGTACAATCATATGGCTAGAGTGTCTTCACATGTACTGGTTGTTTTAACTTACACTGACACAGATGTTCTTGTCAAGGAAGAGTACATGTGACATGAGTTTGTTGTTTTTATTTGATATACTTTTTAGCTGACATCATTCTGCATATCAGATATATTATTTTTGAAACTGGTTACTTGTGTGTATTAATAGACAAAACAGTCAAAGCTAAACTGCCATCCTAAATGCTACTCAGAACACCAATAATATCAACAATTTCTTCTGAGTAGGTCTTCTTACACCAAAAACAAAAAATCAGAAGGCAATTCAACTTGATCTTCTGCAAAGAGTTGCCAACGTCCTCTGCATATGGAATTTTCTTTCTAAATTGTCCACCAAATGCTTGTTGTGGGACCGTGATACGATTCCAATTGGGGATGAATTGAATCAAAATCAATTGCGAAAATTAGATAAGAAAAGATACGTGGATTAAGGCTAATCAATCAAGTTTATGGGCAACAAGGGACTCTATACCCTCACCTCCCAATTGAACCTAATCAATGAACAATAATCCCTCAATTAAACAAAAGAGAAACCAATTTGAATCCACAAATGGATGATTCTATATGATTAATCAAGCAAAAGAAGTTAAAGAACAATTAAGAGAATCCACCCGTAATTGATCAACCCAAACTATTAGGAATCCACCTAATACATTTAGCTACCTAGTTGGGAATCCACCCACTAAGCTAGACAATTGGGAATCCACCCAACCCTACAACTTCAAGAGCTATCAAGTCTTTCAAGACAATTCACAATCAACATAATCTAAGGAATGAAATGACTAAGGTATGTATTTATGGTATTTTCCTTTAAATGCATAGCCCAAAAGTGACTATTTCAAATCGAACCCCAAATGTGCCTTGCTTGATCGCCCTAATGCACTTGGCATCGCCCAAGTGTTTCTTGATCACCAAACTTGGCTTGATGCTCACCAATGTGGTGCTGCCAACGCCAAAGTGAGGCATTGCAGCTGCCCATCGTCAAAGTGCTGCATTGTATTGTCAAAGTGAGGCTTGCTGATCACCAACTTGGCAGTCTCTCTTCCCCTCAGGCTCCAAGCTATCATCCATATGTGGAAGCCCTCCCTTTTGTGCTCCATAAGATCATCCAAGCTCCTCTGTGTATCCTTAATGTGTGCTCAAATGAATCGTCATAGTTGGTTAAACTAGCCGTGCTCGTATCAGACAGTTCTCCATCTATCCCTCTCTATTGCCTGAAAACCTGCTTCGTCCGAACTGTGTAGAGTTGCCATATCAAATGATTTTTTTTTGGCTAGCAAACATTGTTATCACTTCAAATGGCAGCCTTAGGAAATTCGTAAAAGACACCTAATGTTGGAATATGTTTTTCTTTTCAAGAGAATTTCAAGTACTATCAAAAGAATCCACTTTCAAAGACACTGCAATACCTCAAAGTTATAAGTACAATCTTTGTCCTGTTGGTGTTTCTTGTCGCATTAGTGGGACACCAGTTTAAGTAGCTGTTTGGAATGAGAATTCCCTCATTTGTTGGGAGAACCATCATGGTAGACATGTTGAGTGCAGAATTAGTAGCAGCAATGGAGTGTTTCATAAAGGAGTTCAACCTTTTTCTGATTGTCAAAATTAGTCTTTTAGAGCTTCATTGTAGTTTTGCAGAGTGAAATTTTGATAAATTGTCTGTTTTACTGCTTTAGTAGGTTAACACTATTCTTAAAAAAATTGCTTCCTTGTGGCAAATTTTGACCAAATTGTTCTCATTTTATATGCAGCTTTAGCAAAAGCCCAGCAATTATTACTCGATCCTCAAGAGAGGGATTATATTCTGAACCAGGTTAATGCAGCGAAAGGTCGGCTGCCCTTTTCTTCATATTGTCCTCTTGTTTTTGCTTTATTTTGCTTGTAACATTGTCACTGCATCAATAAAGGAGGTAGAAACTGGAGTTGGGAACCTAAAGGGCTGCAATTTGAAGCTAAAATTCCAAAACGGACAACGAGTTGTTGGATGAACAAAAAGGGACAAAGCCCCCCATCCCCAGCGACGAGTAAAAAAGTTTGACAGCCCACACCATACGGTCGTTTGGCGTGTGGGCCATTTTTTTATCAATTATCCGTGCAGCTTTACACTACTATTTAATTTTATTTTTTTAATTAAGTGTTGGCCAGCCAACGACTTGCCTTTTTTTTTAATCATTTTTTTTTTTTGAGGATTTGTTTCTTGTTTATTCAATCAACTAGTCGTGTGTTAAAAAACGACTAGTTGAAAAAATGTTAAGGAATCAACTGGAAACAAATCCTCAAAAAAATGACAAGGAATACGTTCAGGAATCTGAATCTAGACCATTCCAAAATAAAATCATTAGCTAGTCATGTGGTAGCCAATGACTTGTAATTTTTTAAAAGGCTAGTTGTTGGCTGGCCAACGCTTGATTTAAATTAAAATTATTAAATGAGTCATGTAAAGCTGCACGACTAATTGATTTTAAAAAATGGCCTGCACGCCAAACAGCCGTTCGGCCTTCAATCTTTTTTGCTAGTCGTTGGGGATGAGGCGCTTTGTCCCTTTTGGTTCATCCCACAATTCGTTGTCCATATTGGAATTTTAGCTTCAAATTCTGGTCCTTTAGGCTCTGGACTCGTAGAAACTGTTTCTGTAATTATTTGATTGTGGACATTGTCAAAACTATTAGTTCTTATATATTTGGCCATACTTATATGGGCAGAGTAACATGGCAAATGCTTCTTTTGTTTGGTAATGCAAGTTCTTGTTTTGTCACTAAATTAGTGGAAACCATAATGTTCTTCATTGAGCTGTATCTTTTTGTGTGGCTTGTGTCTGACACAGAAATGTTTCTTTATTTTTCCTCCCATTGGGTATGATCACAGAAGAGCTGAGAGCAAAGTGGAAGAAGCAGCTTAAGAAAGATACTGCTAGTAAATTGAAATCATTAGTTACTGAGGTAATTCTCTTTAGTAGGCTCTTCTGCAATGTCTTCTCATCAGATTATCCAACTTGAATGTCTATGATTAGTTGGAATTGTTGTCCCTGGATTTGATATGGGGAATTTTCTTCCTGATGTTATCTGTAGCTTTGGGTGTCCTCTTTTTTCTTACATTGAGAACCGTGTTAATCATTGCCCAACCACCTTGAACTGTGCTTATATGGCACCTTGATTTTCTCCAAGCAACTAGACGTGTTTTGGACCGTCTCTTACCTATCTGTTAGAAAACTTTTGTTGATGTTGTCTACCCCAAAGGCAGAGATAAGGGAATGTTTGATAGTAGTTAATTGAGCATTTATGAAATCCGTGTTAACATGAAAATTAGTTTTCTTAATTTGAGATGGTTAATTTCTTGACTAATAGGGAAAATTCGACCAAGAGCATGAGCAATCAGAAGAATTCCAGCATAAGCTGAAGTTGAAGGTTAAAGAAATCTTGACGGACCAAGAATGGAGGAGGAGAAAAATGGCAATGAGGGTACTTATACCAGTTTCTTCTCTTACCCGACATGTTTTTAGATTTTAATTGAGAATTTATAACTTGATATTGTGTAGATATCGGAAGAGGAAGGTCGCTTGAAGAAAGATGAGGAAGAAACAAAAGAGTTGTGGAAAAGGAAGCGTGAGCATGAAGAGCAGTGGGAAGGAACTAGAGAAAAGAGGGTTAGTTTTCAATGCATTATGTACCTTGCTGTTTCCCAATACATGAACCTTGCAGACTTATAGTACAAACTTCTATATATCTAGTCAATTGTCTAGTGTTGGTTCACAGTTTGTTTTATCCAAAAAAAAGTTCCAATGCTACATTTTGGCATGTTTGTTTTATTCTCTCAGAGGTGATGCTTTTTTTATTTTTGAGAAGGTAGAGGTGATGTTTTTTCCCATGTGACTTGTATATGTGTTATCTGGTTTTCCATTTAAACCGGCTGACTTGAATTCCATTGTATGTTCATTTGAAGTATGTTCTTCTTTCAAATAATTCAGGATGGTCGAAGTTTATTCAAACTACTTAATAGTCTTGTTTCATGAGTTGTTAGGATTATATGTGCAATTTTATGTACATTTTCTGCACAAAATCTAACCTTTCGTATGTCCTCTGCTTGTATTTGATGTGGTTATAAAATAAAATCCCTGAAGTAACTACTACTTGAAAGTTGCATCTCGGTGTATTCTTGTATTTTGTGTGAACTTCTAAGATAAAAAGTAATTTTTGGTTCACTTTTCTTGTTCTAAAAGGAGCAGAAAAAGAAACAAGGCTATTCCTTCTTGCTTTAAGGGGGGAGGGGATTCTGGCTCTGTGCTGGGTCATGGGTATCTCATCTCTTAGCTAAGAGCCTAAGACCTGATGCTACAGGAGCCAAGGAAATGACTCTTGATTTCAGGAACATGAAGTTGTTGACGATTGCCTATGAACTTGAGTGGTTTATGTCATCTATTATGCAACTTTACTTTTACTATGAAGATTCTTCTTTGAATCTGTGTCTTCTTCTTTTTTTTGTAGCAAATGATACAACTAGTAACACAGGTGTTTGGGTTCTTTGGAACATAATAATCTTTTTTTTTGTTTCCCACTCGGTGTCCAGTATCCGTTTTGGGGCACCAACTGATCCGGATTTGTGCCAACTGCTGCGTAAGACTCATTAAATGGAGATGTGTTCTCTACCAGAACTTTTTCCATTTTCAGGTCTCAATGCTGAGACTTCTGGTTAAAGGTGGAGGAATTCTATCCATCCAACCACAATCCCGAGTGACAAACATGATAATAGTATTGAACCTAAGGTCTTTGGAACATGATAATTGTGTTGAACCTAATCTTGATGATGATATGCAATTGTACAGTTAAGACAGCCGACATGTTCCAAAATCTAGACTTACTGCATTGAGTTTCTGAAACTTTTCTTCTATTTATCATCAGGTGTCCAGTTGGAGAGATTTCATGAAGGGAGGAAAGAAGGTTTGACTGTTATTACCTTATAATGCAAACACTATACTTTTCCCATCCCATGTGAAGATTATGAGGGGAATGTTTATAGGTTGAAGAAAGCACTAGTGAACAAGTTTTCTGTGCTTCTGCAGGTTAAGAAAGGAGAAATTCGACCTCCAAAGTTGAAAACAGAAGATCCCAATAAATCTTACGTTCAACGACCTGTGAAACGAGGTTAAGCACATGTACTCAATTAGTCTTGTTTCGATATTTAAAGTTTGAACTGGTGATGGTGGAGTGTAAGCTTCACGCTTGTATCAATTTGTATCCGTCGCACACTTAATTATTCTGCAGCAAAATATATTTAGCACCCTACTTTAGATGTATATTAAATTAGACAAGTACATATAAGGGGAGCCCTTAATTATTGCATTTGGCATAGATTTCTGTTTATGAACTGAATCCTGATAGGACTATTTGTGATATGCTAATATGCATATACGACAGGGTGAAATAGGAGTCACTGTTGTGGAGTTTTATCTATGGAACTTGATTCTCCATTATAGTGGCGCTATTTTTCAATTACAGGAGTTGAAAAAACGACTATTTGTGATATGTTATATGCATTAGAAGTGAGTGTGGAGATGTTGAACATATATGACGTGATGCTTTTGTTGTAAAACTATGTGGTCACCAGTCTACGTCAATCTATGTTTTTTTGACAAGAAAAAACTGTACTTCATTTTATTGAAGACTTCTCTTAAACAATATCACATGAAAATATTCCCAGTTATCAACTTTTCTTAGCATTACAGAGTAAATCAATTGTTTGTCCTTGCGGATTTGATATTAATACTATCATACCTACTACTTGATGTACGTGAGATGCATTAGAAAAATAAGAAGATGAAATAAAGGAACAACAAATGAAGATACAAAATAGATTTTCTAACAATTTGTTGAAGCTAATAGCCTTGATAGAGAAATTAAATCCAACTAGGAGATAAAACCACAACCTTCTTACAGTAAAAAACAACAAAAAATAAAGTCGTAAAATGTAAACGTATCATTTCACTATACTTTAGTTGTCATCTATGCCCTTCAATTTTGTTTTGTAATGTTTTAAACAAGTAACATACACACCTTATATGGCAATTTGTGTGAAATACATTCAAACTAATTTGTATTATATCATATAGGATGTGCACGTTTACTTATTAAACTTTATACAAGTTTGTGTCTACATAAGTCTTGAATATCTCAAGTATATGTTAGAGGAGGAGATAACAGCCAAGGCAAAATGAAGAACATGTTCATGTATTATGCCATAAATAAACATATGTTATATTTTCTTGAATATCTAAAGTAATCTAGTGACTAATGTGAATGAATAGCTTTGAAGGATCCACAATTTGCTGCTTTCTTTTCTCACAGAATGCTACCAAACGTTGGAAGATGAAGAAGCTAAGAAATACTAGTAATTAGCCACTCCTTTGTTATCACATTTGTTGTTCTACTAAAGCTTTCATATTTTCACACACAAGTTACATTCTACATGACACCAACAACACAAATTACACCAAGCAACACCCTCTATGATACATGAGAAATTTCAGGATTATGTATCTCACCAAATGGGGACCCTTGAGTCCTCTTTTACCATCGACAAAAATAATACGCCTAAAACAAGGGGGGAGGAGGGGGATTATATATAGGACTAGCCGAGAGATTTATAAAATGAAAACCTAGCACTATCCATCACATGAGAACGTAGCAACACATGTTGATCCTTATATCTGTGTCTGTTGCTCAATGTACAAGGGGAAACTTCAAAGATCCTGAACTGCTTCCACATGGATGAATAGACAATGTGCCTGCAATCTTTGAGATCTGAATCTGTCTGAAGGCTTGTTGTCTATTGTGCTGGAAGATCCCGAGTGCCTCAAAGCCTTAGATCTTCAAAGAGGATATATTTGTCTGCGACACTCTCCAAATGGCGTCATGCTATGTACATATCACTGGAAATCCCAGATGTTAGAGCATGAAGCTCAAAGTATATGAAAAGAATCTTCACTATAAATCTAAGTCATATGAAAAGAATCTTCACTATAAATCTAAGTCCAAGCAAAAGAACCTCGATCGTTGGCAACTTGGGGACGCCCTCTGGTTGGTGTAGGGGGTCTGTTAGCATTTAACTCCTATAACAGACGAGTGTTAACAAGACCAACATAGATCAAAGCACAAAAGATATGGGGGAAAAAGACAAGAAAATAATGGAACCTGCATCCAAGTGTCTTCTATATGCCGCTCAGGTGAATTTTCAGGCGATGAAACTGGCGGAATTGGGTGGATAAGTTTTGGAACCACAACAAGATCTCTACCCAATACCAAAATGGCACCAGCATTGTTAGCAGTACCTGCAGCAGTAGATTTTACTTTTAAAAAAGAGTCCCTATATAGATAAAACTGCTATCTAAATTTGAAAACCCTCTGAGCATCCAAAATCAGTAACAACATACCACAGTAATTGGTGGCTGAAAAAAGCGTAATCAAATGCCCCTGAGCAAATCTTTCAAAGCCATCCATCACGCATTCGTGGGCTCGGACTATTAGTTGAAGATCATTGTTGTTGCAAAACTCCATCACACGATCGGGCTGCATGTAAAGGAAAGTTTTTACACAAGTGCAATAGAGGAATACTATAGAAATTACATGCAACCGACAAGTCTGGCAACAAAAAAGAGGAATGACCTGTGGTTGTCATGAACCAAAGAAACATCCAACACCAAAAGCTAGAAAAATGATATCCCAATCATCAGAACTTTTAAGATAAATTGTTTCAAGGATTATGATTTAGTACTTCTTAAAGAAAAGAGCTTGGACAGACAAATTAAGATTGTCCAACCATAGAAATAAATAAAGACAAGAATTATTGCAGATGAGGAGCTACAATAGCCCAAAGGCACTAAGAAAAAAATACTTGAGAAATGACAGCCTGCGCAGTGATGAAATACAAAAGATAGCGAGGGGTGGACGGAGGCAGCTGATTTTTTTGGTCAAATTCCATTCCTTTATGAGTCACTGTAACTAACTTCAGTTCTCCCAAATGGAGAAGAATATTGCAGCTTCTTAAAATTAAAAAAAATATATCTAAGAGTTGTAAAATGAAGAATTAAGTGAATCAGTAATCTCAAAGAAGTCGTAAAATAAATTACTCACCCCAAAAGTTACCAAGCCAGGGCCTCTTGCATTTGGTCTTAGTCCTTCAACACTATCATTTTCTGTTGGGTCAGACCTAGAAGCATAAATCAATTTTAGAAAATAGGACAATGTCAAAATGAAAGAAGAAAAAAGAGAAGACATGGACTAACCACAACAAATCCATCAGAACGATTGAGCCAGCTTCCATAGTGATAGGACGCTGGATACTCTCTATTTGCTCAACGTGATTAATGGACCTTCCAATCCCACCATGCATACAGATGATTTTTTTCTCAATCAGGGCAGCCAGAGGAAGCCAGTTGAACAATCTATTAATCCGATGCCATGCCCAGATTCCATCTCTCTCACCCTGCTCCATAAAGAAGATCAGTAACCAACTAGAAGGGGGAAGGAGAACTTTCAATTGGTAAATGATAGTAGCATACCAGGCGTTCAATGCACTCAATTCGAAAGCCAAAGAGCGCATTTATATCTGAAGCTTCATGGTTCCCACGTATTAAATGTATATTGTGAGGATACTCGACCTAACACAAACAGTGATGTGCCATTAAAATCAGTAAAGAGCAATTCCGAAAGTGGAACTGTATCATAAGTATATAGCAAACAGATACCTTTAAAGCAAGGAGAAGAGTAATGGTCTCCAAGCTGTGCTGGCCCCTATCAACATAATCTCCCAAGAAGAGGTAATCAATATACCTGAAGAGTCGATTACACAAGATTAGCAAATTAGCATTTACTGAAAAAAGAATTAGTACCAAGGGAACAGCATTAGAACTGCATATTTGACATTGGAAAAAGATCATTTTAACTATCAACTACAAAAATTGGTAGAAGTCTAAGAAGCCAGGGATAGAGAGAAACAGAAAAAGACATATTGCAACAGCCCTGCAAAGAGGTGTTACAATGGACAAAAGCCTGAACGGAGATAGTTACTTCTCATGGTTACATGTAGATCTCACCTTGATTTACACCATTCACCAAACCCTTTTTCATTTTATTTTATTTTTGGGGTAGGGGGGGGGAGGGGGTGAGAAGTTGATAATTTAGACAGAACAAAACTATTAGGCTACACAATCACAAAATAATATAACCAGAATCCATAGGTTACACACAATCCAATCACTATATATTATATTATTCCAACAATACAATTAACAGCAAAGTCCTGTCTTAATCTTCTTCAAAGATTTTATTTTAATCAGGATCCTCCACAAGAGCTTTTCAATTCCTGAAATATTCGTCAATCCTTGCACCTCAAATCATCAAACTATGCAGAGTCGTGCAACATGCGATTCCTTCTCTTCACATTGTCGCTCAAACTTTTCAGGACTTCACTGATTTAGCGGTTACACAAGAAAAACTGAACAACGTAGCTCCATAAATATGAACCATATTCACATAGCAAAAGCAACCGATTTGTGTCCCCTTTGCAGTTCCCACCCACCCAAGAAACAAAATGCATGCAAGCATACCTTGCCCCTTTTCCTAAAGTTGACTGCCATAAGAATGGCATCCCAGCATGCACCTAAATTTGAAAAAGATCACCCCTTCCCCTTTTTAAATTTGGATGAGAGGGGTTCATTTCCATCATCGCGCTCCCTAATCACACAATCCTAAAAGATCTTTCAAAAACTGTCCCATGTTACCTTGCCTGTGTTCCTTTCGACAAACTTTTCCACTCTGTTACTATCGCCTCGTTATCACTAGCTAGAGGAACCAAAGAAACATCATTTTTGAGGAGAAATGGACCTTTGGTCTGACTCAACATCAAAAGCTAGGCCATGAGGTGACGATTGTCCAATACCATATAGCGAGATAACAACCCTTTTCCGCCACCAATGTGGGACCAGTTGTAACAGTTCAATCTTAATTCCCTGCACCAAATATCAAACGCTGCATACGACTCCTATTTCGCAACCATAAAATCAGCACAGTTAAAGAGGTTTATGGACGCCCTCCTTATTCTTTTCCACACACATACCTTGTGAGATGTTGTGACCTATTTACGTGAACCATTCATATTCGCTACTTCCATATTTTGCTGCAACCTTCTCTGTTCAAAGGGCCTCTTCCTCATCTGTAACCTCCATAGCCACTCCCCAAGACCTATTGAAAAGAGCAGTGTCACAGATACCAAGTCCCCTTTCCTCCCAAGATAGTCCTAAGTATTTCGTAAGTTACTACACAACTTACAACCAAACATCGTTGTGAGGTCCAAGATATATACATTTCTCCATCTAGTATCAATTCTAATTTTCTCACATCAACCCAAAGTCTACTCGGAACTATTTATATATCCTGAACAAGCAACTGATCTAACTGGTTCGCAGTTTAATAATGTAAGACGTCATATTACTTTTTTACAACGGTGGTACCATCATGTACCTGCTACCTCCCACCAATACAGGTACCGAGTAACTTCTCTGGCCAAGGCTTAGGCAGATGGAAGGAACCACCTACTCCCTCTGTCCCAATTTATATGACACTTTCCTATTCAGTCAGTCAGAAAAAGAATGACACATTTACTTATTTGGCAAACACTAAATGACACTATCAATTTTACCCATGTTGGGTCCCACTTATTTGACAAAAAAGTATACAAAGGTGTACTTTTCTATTAAAAATTCATTTATTTTAATGGAAGTTTTGGAACATTGCCAACTCTTCTCATATTTCTTAAATTTCGTGCCCAGTCAAACTACATATAAATTGGGACGGAGGGTGTAATATCTTTTGTATGGATGTTGAGCAATTACTGGAGAGTTCAAAGCAAGATGGTCGTTAAGCGACTTCAGGGTGAACAGGAACCATCATCTTTACTTCATTCCCCCCAGCTCCAGGAGCAACATCCATACAAGAAGGAACAACTAGGGGGAAAAAGAGAATCTCCTAAGCAAATGCCTCTGCTTTCCTTGGAAATTTGCGATAGTATTTTCATGAATGTCTGATGTAGGATCAGAATTATTATCCTAATTCAAGGAGACTGGAATGTATATTAGGCAGCAAAAGATTTAAAGGTATTAAGAATTAACGTCCAGAGGGCTCCAAATCACTAGATAACTTTACAGTTAATAATTATGAAATCCAGAGTAGAGGTATTCAATGCATGCATGCAATGATCCGCATGTGATTTTTCTTTCTATATAGATGAATGGATCTGTGGTTTTCCAAATGATTTTGTAATGGTATACAACCAATACCTTAAGGGGCCTGACAAATGTTTATCTACAATGTTAAATGAGGTAGAATGTTGAATGATATCATCTTATTTTATTGTATGTTCCCTGGCCCCAACCCAAAAAATGGTGAAAACCCCCCAAAAGAAGGATTAAGCTTGTGTTTGGACATGCGATACGAAGTCATGATTTTAAATCAGCGTTTGGACAGGACATGCGATTTGGGATCATGATTTCAAATTACAAATTCTCCAAAAAAAAACATGATTGGGGATTTCAAATAGTGATTTCAATTTTTTTAAAATGTTTTGACCCATAAGTTTATATTATGTAAAAAAAACACATATTCGGTGGGAAGAGATTGTAGGAACCTTGTGAAAACATTATATTAAAGAATAACTAGTTACAACTATTGTTGACTAGTGGATCTTAATAAAATTATGTGTATTTTGAAAGTTTGTAATCGCAAACATTTATTTATAAAAGGAACATAGACATATGTGATTTATCAATGCAGCGCCTTAGGATATTTCAATACTTGTTTATGAATTATGATTTGCTCATTTGGTAAGATTGTGTAAGAATTGGAGAAATTTTGATAGTTTTCACTTTTCACAACTTGTAGGGTATTCACATTTATGAGAAAAATACAACTTAAAAAATCCAAATTGCATGACGAAATAAAACTTCAAATCAATCAGATTACAAATCATGATTTAATAACGCATGTCCAAACAGGCCCTAAGAATATTTCTCTTAGTAGATGCCTGGAGTAAAATAATTATGAAAGAGAACCTACAGTTGAACTAACACTAAAAGAAGCATAAGAAACACCATCTTGAAAAGTGAGGAAGAGAGATGTAGAAAAGAAACCTAAAGAATAACATCTGAACAGTGAAAAAGAGACGAACAGAAATTGAATTGTTTGAGATGAAGGGGTCTAAACAGGAACAAGATGGATTCACTCAAGAAGTTCCTTCTCCTTCACTAAAGAATCTATGAAATCAAAACTGCACTTCAAAATGGTATAAATACGAATAAAATTGTCAAAAATTTATAAGATACATGCATGTACATTCAAAGAGGACAATGTCTAATAATTGTAGGAGTTGGGACTTCAGTAAAAATTTTAAAAGCAACTCTTCATTATAGCCAGTTGGACACAGCTTGGAAGTGGTACATGTAAGGAAATCCTTAGCTATTTCCTTGCCCTCTAATGTCCATGTTTTATTTACAATGCTTGGCAAGACTGGCCTCCCTTCATGGGAAAAACTCGAAAATGGAGCATCCCAACAATAGCATCAAAGTTAGAAAACTTAGATCACATACCGAAATAGAAAGAAAAAAACAAAATAGTTTGGTTCGGTATGCACCAGTGAAGAACTAAAATCAAAGAACCGAACCGGAGTTTTGAACAAACGAATGCCTATCCCTAGTTGAAACTGCTATAATTTCAGTAATTTCAATCACGACACGGACTAGGCAACATAGATTCGAACGAACACTTTAACTAAAAAAAATACTGAAATGCAAGATTGTCAAGGCACTTACGCAATATCCCCAGCAGTTGACGGAGAACCATACTCGTCAAAAAGACGCATGAGATCCCCAAATTGCCCATGTAAGTCGCCAAATATCTTAATAGGAGCCTTTAGCTGTAAAACAGTAGGTTCACTAGCAAATATTCTTTCGGCACTATCACAAAGATCGGCGATCTCATTGCAGTCCAAAAAAAACTCTCGTCGCACAGGCGGCTTCCAACCCCGAGGCTTCAAAAGATGGGTGATCAGCTGAGACAGAAAGAAAGAGCAAAAGATTATAACAAACACAAAAAGTTATCAGTTCTAATAGGAACAAGACCGCCTAAGCTTATAGCAGTTATTCTGCGAACCGGATATATGGTTTTCTGTTGAGTACTGTGAATAGCAATGGGCCAACTGCCCCGAGTAGTTACTGCAGTCCAAACGTCTCCCATTTGGAAATCTTCTTCTCTTTCTCCCATACCTCTCCCAACCCACCTCTCTCTCTCTCTCCCCCCATCCAAGGCCACAATATATACATCAGGAAAAATGTAAAACTCAATTTCTTTTCTTCACTTGTCTTTCCATTTGTTCTTCATGTGTCCATTCATTGTCTTAGGGACCTATAGGTTTCCTAAACGGAGGAACTTAGGTGGGACCGCAGCATCAAAGGGAATAGTACGGGTAAGCGCCAACAGATCCGGATATCACTGTTACTTGTTAAAAGAAAAAGAAGAATCTGCTTGGGACCAACTTCAATAAAATACTACCATATTCACTATTTCCTGGCAATGGAAAATCACAAGTATACAAATTCCAATTCTGTTATTCTCATTGCTAATCCTAATTAGTTGAAGCACAAAATAACTTATTGTACCTTCTTCGGAACACTGTTGATGGACATTTGTCGATCCAAAAGTTTTCGTGCTGCCGTGACATTTTCTGGGGTTCCATAACTAACTCGCCGGCCTTCATTTTCAAATTGATCAATAGAAAGCTGTCGTACCATACCACCAAGAGCACCACCAGTCTCTGCAGCTACAACTATCTATAGATGTATTAAAGGCACATCATCAGTTTATTATTTTCCAAACTTAACCAGATAGCACGACATAGCATAAAGGATCTGAATACTAACGGCACGATGATGAAGACGGACTCCAGTTGGGGCAGAATTATTCGATCCGGAAGAATCTAAATTGATCGAAGTAGATGCTGCTTTTCCACTTGGTGTAGCCTCTGCTCCACCATCCCTATCAGGAAGTTCGACTTCTCCATTACCTTGCTGTCGAGCTTTGGCAGCTGCTAGTGTAGCAGTAATAGCCTCAGCTTCTGCTGCAGAGGCCTCCACTAAATATTCAACACCTTTGCTGAGTCTCCTACAAAACAAACCCAAGATGGTGAAACTGAGAACCAAGGCAACAACAGAATTTAAAAAACGATGACAGCAGGCACAATAGGCACTGCCATTATTATGCAATTGTAGACTCACCGAGATCCTTGAAGCATGACATTCTCAGTACTTATATCAGTATACATATCACCATTTACAGGGGGAGCAACAGCATTTCCCAGTACAACAGAACCATCATTAACTGCATCAGGAACTGTTTGCCTCGTTCTTTCATCACCAAAACCATACCTCCCAGCAAGCCTGTCATCTTGTAGATTGGCGGCAGCAGCTGCGGCATGTGAAGCTGCACTTGTTGTTTCTGCGGCAGCCAAGTCTTCAGCAACAAGCAAGTCATCCAGCAGTACACCTGCAAAATTGGTGACAAGTAAATAATTGCCTTGCATAGAAGGATTCCAAACATCAGCAACTTTTTAACAGCTCAAGTACACTCGCAGCAGAAACCAGCAAGTGATCCAAATAACTGCTCCAGAGGTTCTCATGTGATGTACTTTACATGGAAAATACTAAAAGAACAGAGAGAAGAGAAGCATTCATTGCAGCAGTTCGGATAGTCAACAAACACTTCATTTGTAAACATAACTGCAACATACCTACATATAAATTTAATATGAGATCGGCTAATTAATATATTGCCTTGATATCCACAAATACCTCTTCTCTTGAATATCAATGCCTTAAGTTTCAAAGTTAGGTATTTGACAGAAAGGCACAACTAATTGTTCTCATGTATCTCATCATTACCATGTGTCATATGGACAAGGCAGATATTTCACTATTTTCTACCAGAGAGACCATTAACCACTTGCATACCGAGTAATCATTTCTCAGAGAATTATGAGGTGCTTGTGAATTCAAAAGGTTAAGTTTCACTTTTTTGTTCTTTCTTGAGCCACCTAGCTCCTAGCACGGCTTAGGTTATGACTTGATCCAATGAGTCAGACCACCTTTTGATCTAAAAGAAATGGCGCCCGATGAAAGGATCCAGATGCCACACTATGCCCCCGGGGAGGGAAAATATTCATTAATAAATAAAAATAATCTTTAGAATTCCCACATTAGTGTTTAGTTTCAAGTATATATTAAACCACTAAGTGTTGACTTCTGTAGATGTTTAACATAATTTAGCACTGGGCAAGTCATTTATTTTGTTTGGGTTTTGATCTAAATTTATAGTCTTTGGCTTAGGATCTGATTTGTACAAATCAGATGTTGGGGTCTATTTTTTAATTTTAGTCAGGCTGTATCGTCGGAGAAGTTAGTTTGTTGGGATTTATAAGCAAAGTAAGGATAGCTTCTATTTGAAGCTTTATCCTACATTTGGTTGAATTTAAAATGGGCTATTACAAGGAGGGCAGACGAGAAGAAATGATTATTAGAAAAGAAAGTGGAAGGTATGCTGCTACCTTCCACATCAACTTTTTCCAATCTTTGCAACAATGAGAAGCAGTTATTGAGCATGCATATCATATAGCCTTACCGCCACGTAGACCACCATAGATAAATATCAAGTCCCCAACAGCAGCTGCTGCATGCCTACAGCGTCTGGTCAATTCAACAGCAGCATCTCCACCAGCTGCATCTGCACTGAATCTGCCAGTCCTAGGACTAGTCACAACAGATTTTGTGTCACACCACACTCCTGCAGCTGTATCAAGAACTGCCAAAAGAAGAGAAGGAAGAAAGAAGAAACATGGCTGTGAGAATGACATCACACCTGACCAAAGTGAAAAGTAAAAGATATAACCAAATCAGTAAGTGTTCTTTTTTTAAAACTATATCAGAAACTGTTAATCTAAACAAGCAATCAATACAAAGAACATAAAGGAAATACCCGCAACACTGGATGAGTCCTCCACCATGCGTCCACCACCAAGGGCCCCTCCAGATACATGCAGCCGAGCATTAACAAAAACCTGTTACCATAAATAACTGATAACTCCCTTATGATCTCTGCCAGAAAGGAGAAATTTAATGAAAATGAAAAAACACACTTACTGCAGCATGTTGATATCTGGGGGAGGGTGACACACCAGGGGCAATGGCCCATTCCCAACGCCCATCTCTATGTTTGGCAAGTCCATAAGCACTTGCCAGAGGCTATGAATAACCAAGGCAACAAAAAAGGTAAGAAGAATTGACCAGTTACGAAAGAGAAGAGCACCATCATGACTTTGTGATCTAACTGCAAGGCATAGCAATATGATAGAACAAATAAATCAGTATAAAAAGTATATGCTTGACTCACCACGCTATTAGCATCCCTCCCTCCACAGAGGAGAAGAAGACCATCTGAACGTGCACTTGCGGTTGCATACCTAAACAAGAAACAGGGCTTATTAGGACTTCCTTAATTTCTTAATTGATTGGGCCAGATTAGTATCACATTCAAAATAATCTGATTGCATTGATCTCCAACTAGCATGAACAAACATTGTTCTACGGATTCAGCTCCAGGATAACAACTTTTCATATAAAAGATCAGACACACTCCCTAATCAGATCATATACACATAATTTGCAAGCTAACTAAACAGACAATGCATCATTGACACTATTAACAGCATGTAATACTTACAGATATGTACAAGTAATTCTTGAGATTTGCTACCTTCTAAAGTATAGAATTCTGAATAAGCAAATAAATACAAATCAAGAGAAACGATATTTATTGGGTAACAAAGAAAATAAAGTACACATCTTCAAGTGAGAGAATATGAATTTTACATGCAAGGAGGTGGACCTTCACCCTCCGGTTCCAACTTCCGCCATTCATATGGCTTGGCAGCCGTGTCCAAAGCCCAAACATCTGCTAGAGGCCGTTTTCCTGAATACAGTAGAATGATTAAGATTTTTCTAAACTATGTCATTGCTGAAAAGAAATAGATCTGACTCAGTCATCAGACTAACCATCATTTCCGCCAATTGTCATGAGATATCTTTGCCCTACCAAAGCCATGACGTGTCCATAACGCGGACCTGGACCAGGTCCTTGCACCACAACTCTGATAAGATCAAAATCATTTCAGTAGTACTTAACACAAGTTCGTCATGGATTCACGCACAGGCAACATTCATTATGATAACTATAGACATTACTCGAAAGGTGCTAACCTGTGCCATCTTGGCCGTTGTTGAGTAAGGTCCAGAACGTGAAGATCCTCAGCTGACAAACCAGCTGGACCGATTCCACCCTGAGATGGATGGTAATAGAGCATCTTAAGTGGCTAAACGAGATTATCATACGCGAGGCAAACAACAAAGCTATCAGCCAATACAAACCTGAATAACAACCATAGTTCCCACAGCTGTAGCAACATGTGCAGCCCTTGGTGTGGGTGGCTCTCCAATGGGAGTGATCCTGTGGAGTTCATTCACATATTCAAACCTTCTAACTAAGCACCAAAAATCAATATGTAGCTTGTCATTGATACAATTCAGACTTACCTAGACCATTTATTCGTCAAAACATCATAACAGTGCACATCAGCAGTAGCCCCTGCTAAGCCTGCAATTAGATACAAAACCTCAAATAAATCATTTTACATTTGAAACCCATAGATTCAGTTCTACTACCACACCCGAGGGTGTGTCTAACATGGATGAAGCTAGAATGAAGACCATAGGAAACCACGGTTCAAATCCAAGCAAATCTATGTCATTTCTCCCAACAAGGCAAAGTTACCCAAGACCTGCAAAGGTAAAAAGATGCAGGTACCGGTAAAATAATGGAGGTGCTCACAAGTTACCCCGACACCACCCCGATGCACTAAGTTCCATCTATGTGCGGGGTCCAGGAAAGGGCCGAACTATAAGAGTCCATTGTACGCAACCCTACCCTGCATTTCTGCAAGAGGTTGTTTTTACAGCTCGTGCATGGCAGCAGCTTCACCAGGAAAGGGCTGAACCACAAGGGTCTATTGTACACAGTCTTATCTTGCATTTCTGCAAGAGGTTGTTTTCACAACTCGAACCCGTGAACTCTGATCACATGACAACAACTTTACCGGTTAAGCCAAGCTCCCCCTCCCCATTATAGAAAAAGGAAATTACAAAAGAAAAGGTTCAGTTCAGCTAATCAATTAAGTTGGATAACCTACGAATTCCAGCACTTCCAGCAGATGACGGAGTTCCAGAAGCAGCCGAATTTCCCTCAAGAGCAGTAGCACCACCAAAAAGAATAAGCCTAGGACCAATATAATTAGGAGAACCTTCTTCACCAACAGCTGGTACAGCCGTTAACGTATGCCCACACCTCGGCCCTGGACCATCCTCCTTTTTCTCTATCACTTCGTGCACCACCGAATAAGTCGGAGCACACCTTGGTCCCGCAACAGCAGGACTACTACTACTACTACTTTGCTGCTGCTGTTGCTGAGTTTGTGAACTTTGCTGCTGCAACGAAGTTGAAGATTCATCATTAAGCTGTTGTTCCGACGTCGAACTATCATTCTGAACAGTCGGATCGTGATCGGATTCCGATACCATAGTTGAATCCACATCCATATCAATACTCTAATAATCTCAATCCCCCAAATTAAAGTTCAAATCCTCAACAACATGCATTTCCAACAAACATTTCAAAACCCTTATTCAGCACAAAACATCAGATCCTTCGATTCAATACAAATACACCCAAGATTTTCAAAACCCTTCAAATATTTTCCAAGAAAATCACAACCCAGATGAGAAAGAGAGAGAAAATTCAAATACTTTCCATCTTTTCCCCCCTCTCTCTCTCTCTCTCCTCCTCCCCCACCGAACCAGAAAAAAATATAATACTGTAGCTTCGTTTTTCTTCTTCTTCTTCTTCAAAAAGGCGGCCAATATCTCTCTCTCTCTTTCTCTCTCTAAGCCTAATCATCCGCCATTTCTGCTTCTCTCTCTACCTATATATATAGATTTTTATATGTACGGCCGAGAAAGTGACGGCGCTGAAGACTTGAATTTTACTAGCTTACAGTGTACAAGTTATGCTACGTAGAGTACAACTACCTGAAGCTGTTTACAGTAGATTCTTTTGAATCAATTTTTTTACCGGATAACGGTGATAACAGGTTTCCGATGTCAACGTGGCGTTTATCGAAAATGTTTTTTACCGTAAGAAAAAATTGTAAGATAATTTAAACTCAAGACGTCTGATTAAACACGATCATATTTTATTCCACTATAATCATTGATAGTTCATATATAACTCACATCAAGTCAACTTATATATGACTCAAACCAGTGTTTTAAAAAACTCTATTGGGACTCGCCTCGGTGCTCACCTTGGGGCGGGACTCTAGCAAAACGTCTTGAGACTCAAGTGTGGGGCTTAGTTCTATAAGACTTACGCCCTAAGCGTTCGACGGTACGCCCAACGCTCGGGGCTCGCCTAATAGATCTAAGACAAATTATGCGTTAAAATATTTAGTTAACATTATTGACCCTCATAATTCTTGAATAAATGAATGATACTTCATAATTTTTTTAATCAATAGAGATAAAAAGATTGAAAGTAACTCAATAACAAGTTGTAGTATCAAATTTTTACTATTTGATAACATTGTAAAGGTGATTGATTATATACATTACGTAACATTTCTTTTAAAAATACGTAACGAAATTTTACTTTTTCACTTATCATTGGTCTTCATGGTTTTGTCTTAAATCTCAAAGTTATCATATTTTATTTAGCTATTTGAAAGTAATTTTATTTTTATTCATTATGGAGTTATGTTTTTATTATAATACTAGTAAGTTTATTGATTATTTTCTTTTGGGGGGGAGGGGGGGTGAATTGTATAGTATGATAAAAAATTAGAAATAATGATTATTTTATTTAAGATGTTAGATTATTTATACTTGTATAATCATGTTAGAAGTTTTATTTTCTATGAGTTTCATTAATCGTGTTTGTAATTATTTCAAACTTTGATGTATTTTTATAATTTTGTATTATTATACTATATTATAAATTAGAAAATTTAAGATCCATAGGACTTACGCCTCTCCCTATACTAAGTAAAATACTCCGCCTCATGCCCCCACCTTTTAAAACACTGATTCAAACAATTGAAATAATATTTCCAAACTATACCATATAAGTATTTGTTTACGAAGTTAGTTCATTATTTCAACTTCGAATTTGAAAATAAATTTTGAATTTTTTTCAAGTCTTAATTTACAAAATAGTAATTATACTTTCATATCTAATTACAATTTCAAATCAAATACATTTTTCTAGTTTCTACTTTGATACATTTATCTTTTTATTATTCATATAAAGCAAATGATTTACTGAATATTTAAGAGACTTTGATTAAATATATTGTGAATTTAAATTAATATCAACATCCTCACTAGACACTTGTAGTTTATATGGTTGTCAATTTGCCTTTTGAATAAAATTTTAATTATTCATTTCATCATGGAGTTACTATTGTTTAAGCTAAGTTAATTAAAGTGTCAACTTGCATATTAAAACTTTTAGTTGACCCTTGGATATTATTTTTAAGATTTTTCAAATTAGTAGTACTAATATTAGTGATAGCTTCTAGAGTATCTTATTTTTATCTTGGATTTGATATATTGAAAAAAATATTTTTGAAAATATGTTTTTTTGGTGTTAGGTTGATGAGTAAAGTATATATTATGAAAAAAGTTTTAAACTATTAAAGACTACAATAGTATTAGCAAAATTATGTGAAGTTTTATGATGTTCTTGAGTGTAAAAATTAGTTTATCAAGTTGATTAATTTTTATTAAAAAAATCATGAAAAATAGTTTTTGATATGATAATCATACATCAACAATTGAGTTAATTTACCTTAAAAGTCCACCAATTAATTTACTCACTTATTCTATACATAAAATAAAAAATAAAAAAAGACTCTTATATAGCTGTCTTAATTAATTATTTATGGGAACATTTAGAAACATTTTCTATGATTAGTACTAAAAGCAAAGTCCTCTAGTGAAGGTTCCAAGCCAAGAGTCAACCATAGATCCAACAACAACAAAAAGTAATAAAATCAATTATTAGTCCTCTCAGAAATTATGTTCATTAAAAAATTAATAAATTATAATATATAGTTTACTAAACTATCCTTATTAATTTAATAAACGTCTCTTGAAAATTGAATAATAATTATTATTAAGATGATAAAGTATAAGGATATTGTTGGAAAAACATTTACTAATTATTGTCTTAAATTTCTAATATGATATCTATTTTGGAATAATTTTATTTATTTCTTGCTAAAATAACGCTTATTTTGAGACAGTGAAAGTGTTATCTTTTTTTCTTTTTAATGTTGGGAATCTACGATCCAAACTAGCCGCTTAATTTCGTTTTTCTTCTTTTCTATGCAAGGTATAGCGCTTGGAATATTAAATGTTTCACGTTTATGCAAAGACTAAAAAAAGATGACACTCTAACAAGGTGTAATATAAACATAATCTACTTTAATCAAACATCAAGTTAATTGCACAACTCAAACCTGTGAGTTATAAGTCACATAAATACATTATCTTTCAAGCAAGGCTCTCTTTTTATTTAAGGTACTTCCATTTCTTAAAAAAGTATGGTTTTCAATTAGGATAATATTGTTGAAAATACTTTTAATATTTTATCCTTTCAGATGGTGAGTGATGTGTTGGGGTGGGTGGGGGTTGGGGTGGTGTAAAGGGAACATATAATGTGTCAATATAAAACAATGACATTACATAAATATATTCAAATTGTAAAAAGTGATGCAAGAGTACAATGAATTATAGTTGTCAGCCATACCATTTGTTTTATTATATAATCAAAAACAAATATAATAAAACAAAATGTACCATATTTCATTGTTTTCTCAAAAGAAAGGAAGAAAATCTCACCTGAAAGTAAAACACTTCCTATTAAAGACGATTTTATATCCAAGTTCGAATTCAAAATTTCTGATTAAAAATAAAAAAATATTCAGTACTTCATTATAATCTTTGATGATATATTCGTGAAATTTTCATATGCATATATGTACAAAATTATATGATGTATATTTCACCAAAGTCCAAAATACAACAGGATTTGTATCGTCTCCTTTAGAAAGAACAACATATAGTTCACACAAAGAAAATATGTGTATAGAAATTGATAAATAAAATCAGGATAGCTATTGTGACATTTTACTTTATTTCATGTAGGTTTTCTAAAAAAAAGTTATTAAGAATATAGTGTTTTTTTTTTAGTTATAAAGGGTATAAATATCATAAAAGTTTCATTTTTCTTTAATTTATACTTAAATTTAGTTAATAAGTTGCTTTTCAAAAGCAAAACTATATTTAATAGGGGGGAAATTGAATTCAACATAAGGAGACTCGATAAGCTAACATCCACCTCATAATATATCACAATCTCTAAAGTCCCCCAAAAGGATTCTACTACAACTGTACACAGGTCTTACCCCGATAAAGAGGTGTTTTCCAATGTTTTGTAAGCAAAATAACATAAACAAAGTGCTACATCAACCACTAGGACCAATTTATACTAGCAAGTTGTAAACCCCAGAGCAAGGTCTACTACAGCTTCTTGTTCAAAGAAAAATCATTGGCAACAGAAGATCAGATGAACAACATTAATCCAGATGGTTTTAAACAAAGTAAGATAATGTATGTGCTTACATAAGATTCACTCTTTAACTCCCTTAGTGAGAGTGCTACTTGAAAAATAAGCATATATACTGCACCATCATCGTAAAGATATGCGTGTAATATATAGCGCTTGCAGTAAATATATAGGTGAGGAAAAACAGCTGACAAGGCAGCAGAGTTGGGAGCCAAGAAGCCAACAACTTCCATTGACACCTACCGAACGTTTACAGGTCCAGTGTTTGCTGCTTTCCTGAAGACTCTTACTACTGGCATCCCATCACCTTCACCGTTCTGGACTCTCCATGACCGGTCTTTCTTTCTTTGTGTTTTCTTGTGTTGTTTATGGGGAGCAGTTGAGGGCTTCTTTTTACGAGCTGCCTGGTTAGAAGCAAGTCCATTGGCCATATCAAATGTACTTAAATCACTCAGAACATGATCTAGATGTGCATTAATGTCCTCATCATCCTCATCCTCATCCTCATCATCATCATCCTCATCAGAACCAGACATTATAGGTCCATCAGCATCCTCTGTAACAACTTCATCCTCATCTTCACTAGCTTCATCGTCTAATTC
>JAJOOS010001094.1:0-33117 GCA_029582725.1 Solanum chiquidenum | reverse complement strand
AACTGTCCTATACTTTGCCGTCATATAGAACGCTTAACTTAGTGGATCCACTAGTCTATGCTAAAAACATCTTAAGGAGTCATCTAAAAAGTATGATCCTTTACTACCCATGATGGCTACATGGTTTATGGAGACTTGAGTTAATATGAACTCGCATCTATCGGTGCTCAATACTACTCCCAAAATATACTTAACTCATATGTTTGTAAAAACAAAACTCTTTCTTTGAATTGAGATAATTACTCAAAAGTTAGCTTAAAAGTTTTCTTGGAATCGATGTTCCCTTTTTTGCTCAAATGTGAAAAACATTTATAAACTCTTTGGGAATACTTAGTCCCCTTATAGCTTTTTGAGAAATGAACTCAACTCTTTACTCTTTGCTTAACTTGAAACTTGAGCCTTGAGCCTTAAAACGAAGTTAAAATGTTTGTTAAAGACCCTTGAAAACTTTAAGAAACTTTGCTTTGACTTACTCCTTAACTTCTAGACTTAACTCTTAACTTCTTTCACTTTTATCCTAACTTTCCTTAAATTGAATTATGGATTCAAGGTTCATGATCTCATGTTTATGGATGATTTCATGATGTTTAGATGTACCTTAGAGTGTTGGAAACAACTTAGAAACATAGGTACATTGCTAAGGAACAAGCACAAAAAGGTGGGGAACAAATGGGGAGAACTGGCGTCCCTGGCGCTCTGAGAGGCGCGGGGCACCAGCCCTCAAAGTTCAGAGAACTTCCTGAGGCACTCTGGCTGGAGCGACGCGCCAGAGGCCAAAGTTCAGAGGAACTTTTGTGGCGCTCTGGCAGGCGCGGCTCCCCAAGCCCTTGCCCAGAAAATCCCCGACTTTTCTCCTTCGTTTTTCATCTCTAGACCCTCCCAACTTCCATGTTTCTTTCCCCAAACATTTAGGATCATTAGCACCCTCAATACCCAATATATTTAATTCAGAAAACAACCCAAAAACACGAAACAAATTCACACTAGGCATTTAACAATCAACCAATAAGAATTCAACAAGGTTCTTCAAGAACTTCACTTTCTTAACATTCAAACAACTCCAAATCGCTGAATTGTAACAAGTCGGTGTGTGGGTGAACTAACCCAACATGAAAGGATGTCACATACCTTAATAGGGATCACCCCCGACGAATTCCACTCGCAAGCTTGGATGATCTTGATGAATTCTTGCCTTTTTCTCCCTTTCTTTCTTCTTTTCTCTCTTCTCCAAGCCCTAAGCGTTCTTTAATTTTCCAAAACTGATTTAGGTTCTGTTTTTACCCCAATAAACTCCTAAAATCAAATTAGGAAATTAATTAGGGAAAAGACTTCCTTGCCCTTCCCTAAATCCGGATTGGGACTTTCCTCAATCCAACAACCCAAATTCCGAAAGGCATATCTCACTCATACGATGTCGAAATCGTGCAATCTCGGCGGCGTTGGAAAGATACATCCAAGGGATTTCCAACCATATCAAGAGATGATCCTAACTCCTCCTGATCTAGGAGTTATGTCCGTTTGAAAATGGCCAAAACTCACTTTCTTAACTTGGACAAAATTTCCAGATTTCCTTATTCTTTCCAAAAATCAATATTTTCATATTTTAAACTCTTTATAGTCATTTCTAGGTGCGAGATGTTACACTTAGTAACAAAATCTGCAATACACGTCTTTACTAGAATATAATAAATAGACTCCCAAACGTGTAAGTCTATGAACTTCCTTAGCCAACTTTTTCTTAACTTCCTCGTTATGAGCAATAATACCCATAGACAACCTGCTCAAGGTATTAGCAACAACATTAACCTTACCTAGGTGATAGAGGATACTCATGTCATAATCCTTGAGTAACTCTAACCACCTCCTTTGTCTGAGATTAAGCTCCTTTTGACTGGAAACATACATGAGACTCTTGTGATCGGTGAATACATCCATATGAACGCCATAGAGATAGTGATGCCATATCTTGAGAGAAAAAACTTCTGCTGCCAACTTGAGATCATAAGTCAGGTAGTTCCTCTCATGAATCTTAAGCTTCCTGGAGGCATAGACTATAACCTTACCATTCTACATCAATACACAACTAAGCCCCACTCTAGACACATCACAATAGACAACAAAACCCTCTGTACCCTATGGTATAGTCAACATTGGAGTAGTAGTTAATCGAGTTTTCAATTCTTGAAATCTTTGCTCACAAGCTTCAGACCATTGTAAGTTAGCTATCTGTTGATTCAATTTAGTCAATGGGGATGAAATTGATGAGAACCCCTTGATAAATCTTCTATAGTACCCTACCAATCCTAAGAAACCCCTTATATCAGTTGGAAATGAGGGTCTGGGCCAATTCTACACTGCCTCAATCTTTTGAGTGTCGACTCCAATTTCTTCACTAGAAACAATGAGGCCTAAGAACGCCACAGATTCAACCAGAACTTACACAAAGAAAACTTGGCATATAACTTTAGATCTTTGAGAGTTTGAAGGACTATTATGAGATGACTAGCATGGTCTTCCTTATTCCTCGAATAAATCAATATGTCATCAATGAACACAATCACAAACATGTTCAGATACGGCTTAAATACTCTGTTAATAAGATCCATGAATGTTGGTAGGAGTGTTAGTCAAACCAAAAGACATAACTAGGAACTCATAACAATCGTAACGGGTCCTGAAAGGTGTCTTTGGGATGTCACTTTCTCTCATTTTCAATTAATGATTGATAGATTTGAGGTCTATCTTAGATAAGCAAGCGGCACCGTAAAGTTGGTCGAAAAGGTCATCAATTCTCAGAAGGGGATACTTATTATTTATGGTGACATTGTTCAACTGGCGGTAATCGATACACATCCTAAGGGTACTATCTTTCTTTATCATGAATAAAACTGGAGCTCTCCAAGGTGAGACACTTGGTTAGATGAAACCCTTATCAAGAAGATCTCTCAACTACTATTTTAACTCAGCTGTAGATATTCTATATGGCGGAATTGAAATGGGTTGAGTATCAGGAAGAATATCTATTTCGAAATCTATTTCTCTCTCAGGAGGACTCCGAGAAGATCATATCAAAATGCCTCCGGAAACTCACTCAGAACTGGAACTAACTGAATAGGTGGTGTCTCAACATTAGAGTCATTCACTCGAACTAAGTGATAGATTCACCCCTTAGAAACTAACTTTTTGTCCTTAATGTATGAAATGAAATGACCGTTAGGCACTGCTGAACTACTCCTCCACTCTAAAACTGGCTCATTAGGAAACTAAAACTTGACTACTCGAGATCTACAATCAACTGAGGCATAAAAATCATGAAGTCAGTCCATACCTACTTAATATCAAAATCCACCATATCTAGCTCAACTAAGTCAGCTATGGTGTCTTTGTGATAGACAATAGTCCAATCACAGTAGATTCTTTTTGCAAAAATAGACTCACCAAAAACTCTGGAAACACTGGAGGGCTCAAGAAGTTGTTTGGGGGTAATGCCGAATCTCATAGGTACATAAGGAGTCACAAAAAACAAACTTGCACCTGGATCAAGTAAGACATAAACAATAATAGAACATACTTTAAGCATATTAGTGACAACATCTAGCGAGTTCTCTTGATCATGGTGACTAGCCATAGCATATAGCCAATTTGCTCCTCCGTTTGTCCCTGAAGTAACTCCTTTTGGAGCAGCTCTATCTGCTGGAGCTAATGAAGAAGATTGGGCTCTGTTGCCCCCATCACCCAGCCTATTCTTAGGGCACTCTCTTATAAAATGACCCATCTAACCACACTTGAAGCAGCCATTGGATCCATCATGACATGCTCCTGTGTGGTTCCTACCACACTTAACACATGTGGGAGGTCCAAGTAGCCCCTTGTGCCACACTACCATAAGACTGAGTAGGTTGATCTCTGAAATTATGATTTCCGTGATCATTCTTGTTCCTTGGTGCAGGTGCATTAGCATATCATGGAGCAAGTCCAGATGATCTCTACCGAAATGATTACCGATTCCCATTTCCAGTATTTTATTGGACAATTTCATGACTTGCTGTCTTTGCCCTCTTGTTGCGAACCTCTTCTCTGTCCTTTAACTTATATTCCTCAACCTTCTGTACATGAATCATGATCCTATCTATGTCCATGTCCCATATTAACATAGCTGTCTTACCTTCCTTACTTAATTAGTGGGATAGCCCGAACACGAATAAATTCATCCTGCTCCTCCTATTCACCACCATCTCCGGAGAATAGCGGGATAGTTGAGTAAAATTGATGATGTACTCCTGCACACTCATAGCTTCCTATTTCAGATTTAGGAGCTCTCTCACCTTAGCTTCCCTAAGCTCTTGGGGAAAAAAGAACCCTAAGAAACCATTCTCAAACATAGCCCAGCTCAAAACTAGTGCCCCATCTGCCCTGTTCTTCTTCCACTAATCATACCATATCTTAGCAACACCTTTGAGCTGATATTAGGCTAACTCCACACACTCTGCATCAGCAACACACATAACCTCAAACACTTTCTGAAGCTCTTCCACAAAGTTCTTTGGATCCTCAGTGATCTTTGACCTTTTGTACTCTGGGGATTCATCCTAAAAACCTCATGGATCCTAGATGTATCAGCCACATCCTGATGACCCACTATTTATTGACCAACGTGATTTGCCAACACCTGAGTTAATATCTGAATAACATTCCTGAACTCTACATTGGTGACATCTCTGATTGCACTCCTGGTGCATTAGGAGCTTCTTGACCTTGAGGATTAGCATTCTTCCTAGCAGGACGTTGAACAAATTTTCATGGAGGAATGATCTGAAAAGATACATGTAAGCACGAGTTATAAGAAACTTATATAGAGTTGAACTCTATCGCACGAACATGAGTAAGAAGAAGGTGAAAGTTCTTAAATGTCGTAGCTTCTTCATTATAGATTTGGCGCGCTTCACACCGATTAGAAGGACTCTACTAGACACGACTTCATATATACCCTAGGATTCTTGAACTCTATACTTTGATACCAAATTTGTCATGCCCTCCCTAAGCCTACACCTTAGACGTGACCGACACTCAATAACTATTGCTGGTCTCAAACCGAACCCTTGGCCTTGCTGACTACTTAGTGGAAGACTGACTTAGGCATTTAAAGGCTTAAATAATAAGTAAATCATTAAAATTGGAAAATGCTCAACTCATACTGTCTGAAAAATACTCAATGCAATTATAATAGTTTGCAAAACATCTCAAAGGAAGAGAAAGTACTGAGAGACTCCTTAACTCTATCTATCTATGAAGCCTCTATAGTTTAATGTGGATGTCGGGACAAAACCCACGACACCCTAAAATGACTAACTGAAAAGAAAAGTGGAGTCCTCTGAAATGTAGGGAGGCTCACCAAAAGCTAACTGGAGAGTAGACTGATCTCAACGAAGCGCCTGTTGATGATCCCGAACACTTGTATCTGCATCACAATAAGATACAGGTCGAATGACATCAATATATTGAATGTACAAATATGCAATAAAGCTCAATCAGTTAATAACTGAACTGATAAGGCTCAAGAACTACTCATCTCAACTCATCTCAACTCATCTCAACTCAACTCAATTCAACTCAACTCAACTCAACTCAACTCAAAGCATAGGTAAAAGATAGAATCTTTAAAACTTTAAAAGTAAAAGAGGCTAACTCAAGGATGTATAAGAAAATACCATAAAATACTCTTTAAACAATTATGGAGATTCTCTAACCGACAACCATCACTATGAAAAACGTGATGATACATCATCTCACCCATGCTGCCAGAACTGTCCTATACCTTGCCGGGATATTGGACACCTCAAATAAGTTGATCCACTAAAGCTTTGCTCGAAAGAAATAGGAGTCATCTAAAAAGTATGATCCTTTACCCATGTTGGCTACATGATTTATGAGGATTTTGAGTTGTCTAAACTCATCCCCATATCGCTGCTCAATACTACTCCCAATAAATATACATACTTATGCTCAAATGTATAAAATATACTCTTTCTCAATTCGAGGTAATTGCTCAAATTATCCTCTTAAAAGATGTAACTGCTCTCAAGTATCTATGAAAACTCTTTATGAAAAACAAAGTTCTCTTTATCAATGTAAATGTAATACATTTGGGAATCAATTAGTTCCCGTAAATTTTACTAAAATATCTCTCTTTATACTCTACTCAAAACTCTTCTTTACTTTCTCAAAAAATCAATTTAAGACAATTGTTTGGTTAACACGAGTCTCAATAATAACTCAATAAATACTCAATTATAACTCAACAATAGGGTTCATGGTATAAATAGACATGAAAAATCAACTCAAGAATCTCAATGCAAGATGTAGCAACTAAATAACTAGGTTGGATTCAGAACTCATCAACGAAACTCATCTAAAAAATTATCAAAATTAAGGATGTAACCCTAGATTATTCTTTACTAATAGAAAGTAGATTTAGGGCGTGAGAAAAACTCAGTCCATCACTATGACATCCTTACATACCTGAGAAGAACAAATTTCTTGGCGAAATCAACCATATTTGAAGAACGCTAGAAAACTCTAACTTTTATCCTCTTGATTCCTTTCTCTAAGTCTTTAAAGTGTTAAAGAACATAAACGAATATTTTAACACTGTTTATACCCTTAATTAGATGAAAAAGGGTCATTGTTTAGGCTTAGAAGGGGTGGGAAAAGACTAAACTACCCTTATTAAAAACTGACGAAAACCTTCTATGGCTCCATTTACGGTTCGTGGTTTGTTCTACTGACTGTAAATCCCATCCATGGAATTTATATTAAATTTGAAGGCTAAATTTTTTATTCTACGAGTCCAATCTACGATCCATAGAAGTTTCTACAGCCTGTAGATCCAATCCGTAGATTTTATATAATTTTTGGGCTCAAAAGTCCATTCTACGGGTCCAAACTACGACCTGTAGAAGTTTTAACGGCCCGTAGAATGGTCCCTAGGAATCAGACCCCAAAATCTGACTCCCAGTACTTTTTCTATGACTTGACAGTATGGGTCGTAGTTCAATCTACGGCCCGTGGAATGGATCCATAGTTCACAGATTCAGATAACTCCGATATGACAGTCTTTGGTAAAATGGTCATAACTTGTTACTCCAAACTCGAAATGAGGCAAAATTTGTGGAGTTGGAAAGAGGACTCAAAGACCTTATTATGGTAGGTCATGAGACACCTAATTCATTATGTTCTAGGAGATATGATTATTTAACGTTGACCTAAGTAGAATCTTATGTTAAAACTTAATCAGTAAGAAAGCTTTCAACTTAACTTTGTGTAAGGGGGTTTGTGTGACTTTGTGTTATATCCAAATCCATTCCAATACTAAATAATTGACCTTTGCACACATGAGAAATTTAAGAAATACCCAATACAATTTTACATTTAAATAAATAATGGTTCGGGCCTTAGCTTAGAAATTTTTGATGTGTTACAACAAGAATCCGCTAGCACAAAGTTGAGTTGAAAGCTTCCTTACCGATTTCGTTTTGACATAAGATTCTACTTAGGTCCACTTGAAACAATTATATATTTTAGCACATAATGAATTACATTTACCATAACCAATGACATTTAAGGTCTATAAGTCCTCTTTCCAACACTACCAAGTTTGCTTCATTTCGAGTTTGGAGTAAAAAGTTATGAACATTTTACCAGAGACTACCACATTAGAGTTTCTGAGTCAATTCATACGAATTACTTCTATGAACTATATAAATTTCTACGACCTGTACTTTCAACTCATAGAAAACTTTGGAGAAGTCAAATTTTGGGGTCCCATTCCTACGATCAATCTGTGGTTCGTAGTTTGGACCCGTAGAATGAACTTTTGAGCCTGAACTTCAATATGAATTTTATGGATTGGATATACGGTCCGTAGAAAATTCTTTTGGACATAGTTTGGACCCACTAAATGATTTTTTATGCCTTAATATTTAGTATGAATACCACAAATGGTATCTATAATCCATAAAACAAACCACGAACCGTAGATGGCCTTGTAGAAGGTTTCGTCAGATTTTTAAGAGGGGTTTTCTGTCCCTTCTAAGCCTAAATCACACTATTTTTACACCTAACTAAGGTTCTTAATAGTATTAATTGACCCTTATACTCTCATTAACACTTCCAAGACTTAAAGCAAGGATAAAAAATGAGAAAGCTAAGGTTTTCAAGTGTTCTTCCGGTTTCACCAAGAACACTATTCTTCAATGTATGCAAAGCTATCATAGTGATGGATTGTGTTCATCCTTATGCCCTACATGTTTATAAATTTAGTAAAAGAGTAATCTAGAGTTTTCTCCTGGATTTTGAGTATATTTGAGATAAGTAGAATTGTTGTGTTCTGAGTTTTTGATTTCTGAGTATTGAGTTTTCTATATTGTTATTGAAATCCTTGAGTTGATTTTTTCATGTCTATATTTCACCATGAACCCTGCTTTGAGTTATAATTTTTGAGAATCTGGTAAAGCAAACATTTTTGTCTTATACTGATTATCTGAGAAAGCAAATATGAGTTTTGAGAAAGAGTTTTAAACATGATTTTAGTATGACTATAAGGGAACTAAGTATTTCCCAATATATCACTTTTTACATCTAGAAACGAGAAATTTTGATTTCTAAAAGAGTTTATGAGTTAGAGATATTTCAAAGCAGTTACCTCTTTTAATAGGATATTTTGAGCAATTACCTCAAATTGAGAAAGATTATATTTTATACATTTGAGCATGAGTATATATTTATTGGAAGTAATATTGGGCACCGACATGGGGATGAGTTCATCCAGCTCATATTCCTCATAAACCATGTAGCCAACATGGGTAAATGATCATTCTTTTTAGACGATTCCTTATTGTTTTCAAGCATAGCTTTAGTGGATCCACTTAGTTGAGATATTTTATATCCGGCAAGGTATATGACAGTTTTGACAGCATGGGTGAGACGGTGTATCATCACGTTGCTCATAGTGATGGTTGTCGATTAGAGAATCTTCCAAATAGAATTAAAGGTATATTTTATTTATCATATTACGTAATATGTTGAGTTCAGAGATGAATAAGTATTTGTAAAGTTTATATGATTTCACTCCTTTATTTCCTTACATTAAGTTGAGCATATATATTTATATCTATTGCACTCTTTTTATTCAGTAATTTTGCTTCATTTGTACTGTACAATGTATTGATGTCATTCGACCTGCATCTTTTTATGATGCAGATACAAGTGTTCAGGATCATCAACAAGTGCTTCCCATTGGAGAGTTTTGGTGAGTCCTCCTTGCACTCGGGAGGGCCCCATTTTTCATTTCAGTATTTACTTTGGGTCATCGAGGGTCTTGTTCCAACTTTTATGTTAAACTTAGAGGCTTCATAGATAGCTAGAGTTGAGTTGTTTTCATAAATTCTTTCTTTAAAGTGTTTTGTGAATATTATATGTTGATTAAATGAGTATTTGAGACAATTGAGTTTTATATTTCTTTTTAATGCTTTTAATTTGTTTGAGTCAAATCTTCCGCTAAGTAGTTAGCAAACTGAGAATTTGCTTGAGAGCCAATTATCAATCCCCGAGCCTACACCCTGGACGTGGCAGACACTTGAGAGCCATTGATGATCACCAAGCAAACCCTTGTTTTGGCTAACAACTAAGCAAAAGACTAAATCAAGCATACACAAGCATCAAAACTGAATAATTCTTTTAAACACTTTATTAAATCTTAAAGTTATATGAAAATACTGAGTATTAAACATAAATTCTGAAATAAAACATATGAAACTGAATACTGCAAGATTGACTAAGACTGTCTATCTATGACACCTCTACCATATAAAGATAGGTGTCGGGATAAGACACACGACACCTCAAAATGTTACTACTAACAAATTATAAAAAACTGGAGTTCTTCGAAAGCAAGGAGGTCTACCAAAAGATGACGAGTGGATAATGTGTCTCAATGGAACTCCTATTGATGATCCTAAGTACCCGAGTCTACATCATGAAAAGATGCAATGAGTATGCAATATGGCTAAATAAACAAATTACTGAAATGAAGGACTAAAGAAACGCAACTGAATCAATACATTAATATGAAGTGAAGATAATTTAAGCTTTACAAAAAGATATGCAAAAAAGCAATATGAAAATAATATACTTGACTCTGTGGGGAGTTTCTCTAACAGACAATAATTACTATAAGCATAGCAATGATACCAAATTTTGTCATCGTTGCAAGGCTATCCTATACCTTGGTGGGGGGTATATGATGCTACTGTAATTATGAATCCATCAAATATGCCTTCTAAAGGGTAGTGAGGTGTCTCACGATCAGTGCGATCCTATCCTACGTTGTCTACGTAGTTTAATGGGACTTGAGTTAAAAATAGAGTCTTACCCAATTTGGTGCTCGATACTACTACCAAAATATTAAATATCTATTATGCTCAATAAACCTTACAAAGAAGGGGACTATTACATTACTTTACTTTTTACTTTGATTTATTGAAGTACTTTTCAAAAACATCAATTATACTCTTTTTCTTTCTCAACTGTCAAATATAACATATAAAATCATTTGATTCTTCCTTTAATGACTCTATTCAAAACATGCATTTAAAATGTATACTTATGGACTTATCTTTTAAGTCTGAAATCGATATACAAGAACTCTCATGTAATAACCTTTAAAAACATGACTTTTATAAATCAATCAGGTTCATGTGATACTAAGCATGAACAAAAATTTAAAATTTCAACATACATATTGGAAATAAAAACCTCAACTACTAAGGAAACTGAATTCAGAAAATTATGGGTAAAACCCTAAACATAACTTTTGCTGGATGGATTTAGATGTAGGCTGTGAGGACGAATTAGTCCAACACTATAAATAGTCTTTCATACTAGGAAGAACAAAATTCTTGAAGAAGTTTGAAGAAGAACTTGATTGGAAGACTTGAAACCCTAGCTTTTATCTTCCTTGCGATTTTCTTGGAGATGAAATGTGGAGAAGAATCTTGGATTGAAATCCCTAGGATTCTTAAAGAGAATCTTGGCCTTGGAGCCTTTAGATCTTGAGAAAATAGGAGAAATCCTTTCTTGGAGTTCTTAATATTTTGAAGAATGAGAATTGGAGATTTTGAGAGTTGATATCCATATGATGATTTTATTAGATTGTAAGATGGACTTTGGGAGGTTTATTTAGGGTAAAAGGCAAATAATACCCTTCTAAGAACGTAAGAAAACCATAAAAATCAAAGAAAATAACCTTTTAATGAATCCCGTAAGCAAAATTAGCGATCTGGAGGTCTCTTCACCAAAAATACTTGATGGGTCACCCAATGGGATTTTAGATATCCCCCAAATAAAGTTTTTGGGATAATTTAGCGAGCTAATTCGGTGATTCACCAACCCATTTGGTGGATTGCCGATTGGGCAGATGAGTTTGCCTAATTTGCCAGTCTGGGTATATTTCAGTAAAATGACCATAACTTTTTACTCTAAACTCAAAATATGGCAAACTTGGTGGCGTTGCAAATAAGAATAATAGGCCTTCAACTTGATAGGTGATAAGACACCTAATTAATTATATGCTGAGAGATATGTTTATTTAAAGTTTACGTTTATATGAATTCATGCGAGAACTTAGCCGATAGGAATGCTTTGAACTTGGATTGGTTATTGAGGTCCCTTATGACCCCTGATCACTTTAGATACTCTTGATTAACTTGGTAAAAGACCTTAAAATACATGAGCAAGTAGGAAGTCACCTCGTTCAAGCTCATATACTTTCTACGAATGATTCAAATTTTAAGGGTAGAGTTGCGAGGTGTTATAGAATGATTTAGGTCTTAGCTTAGAAATTTTTGGGGTATTACAGTATCTACCCCTTGGGATAATTCATCCTCGAATGACGGCTGGACTGAGTATGAAAGTAAAAGAGATGCTCTTACTATATTTTTGTCTTCTGAACTTGGCTACTAACATAGGCAAAACTTATTCATACTAAGAGTTTGGAACTTTCTATAGCAGATAAGTCACGAACAATATGGGTTTGAACATAGTCATGCTCTATCTGAAGTTATTTGACATGAAACAAGTTTATCTGGGAACGACGTAAGAATAGGACTACTATGCCTTAATCAATACAACTTCTTGGTTTCAAGCCTAACAACACCTCTAAATCATTCCCTCCTTTATGAATACCGTACCTCATTAGCTGTAACTCATAACTGCTTAAAAGTGTTTATGCCTATTCTTACCAAGGTCTAAGTTAAACTATCCTGCTCTTACTGTGTTCTAGCCTAACTCTAAATCACAAGGTTTTAAACATAAGGTGATTATACTAATCTAAATCACAAGATTCAGGTTTTATACCTCTATAGGAAATTTGATCCCTAGAATACTACTCCTTACCACCGCATTCAACTAACCTTGAGTCTTAATCAAGAACCACCTAATGCATCATGCATTCATCTATATGTTATCAACACCAAATTCTAGCCTAGTACTATAACCAATCCATGGATTCCTACTAACCAATCCTTATAAGAATTCTTCATTCTCTCATAACCTTTACCAACTGAGATTTCACGTATTACTACAAGGAAATTGACTAATTAACCTCATCTAATTGTAACTCATCATAAAACCTCATCTCCTTCTTCCTCCACATTTATAACCTTATATGGAATAATCACACCACAACTACCATAATAAGAAACATCAACCCTCTCATATCTATCATCACACAATTACTATTAACAACATCGTTCTCAAAACTAAAAAGGATAACTGAAAGTGCTTCAGGGCGAAAGATCGTAAGCACGATTCATTTGAGAATTCTGATATAAGAATATGCATGACATAACATTATGTTGCTAGCGATTGAGAGTAAATTATGAATTTGCAAGCCCGAGCATACTATGAGACACAAATGTTTATAGAATAGGTTCATATCATGAGGTTGATATCCATGACTACATGGAGTAAGATTGAGATCAATGGGCTAATGACTTTACCCCTCATTTTGGGAACCGAGCGTAGATGTGAATCTGTCTGAAGTGTATGAGCATAGGTCATGAATACAATTCTAATATTAGTGGCATCAACTGGATGTTGTAATCACTAAACTTTGAGGAATATGCTAGATTATGAATGAATTGATATATCACCAAAACTCTTTCTGAACACATCACTATTTGATTCTCCACACTTGACTTTGTTTCTTATCTTATCATCTCCCCCTTAGATCTGAAACTGACACTTTAAAGCTATGAATTTATTCAATCATCTCTAAACTTAGTCTATATTTACTTTAATCTAATACTCGAGAAATGCTAATCTCATGGCTACTAGACTCTCCATGAGCAGGTACTAAGATTCATTCTAGGGTTTCATTTTGAAATGCTTATCTTAACCTCTTCTCGCTTCTATAAAAGTCTTTCTATAATTGTCACCCTGATTGGATTATCAAGCCGTTTAATCTAACTTTTAATAGTTTGACTTTTGCTTGTTGGCCCACTAACACCATCCTTCTAAGTTCATAAATACCTAATTGGAGGAAATTTGAACTATATTTAAGAGGCTCATCACTGGCTATATATGATCCCTTCGACCAAACTCTTAAGGCTAATACATAGTGCTTACCTCAGCCTACTCCACATTGATAACTCAAATATACTGTCTAGACAAACATAGAAATCATAACCTGAATTAGAACCCCGACTGACTACATACGATCTAGGTTACACCTCTTAATGCTCTTGCTAAACTAATGCCTTAGCCATACTTCATTTCTCTCATCTAAGAGTCATAATACAACACTTGTACAACTCATATTTATCAAAAAGTAACACCTTAATTCCTCACCTAATTTATGTCAAACCTACTAGATCAGATCTCAAAACTAACATCATAACCCTCATGTTGCCATCCTTTTTATCACGACCCTCATCTCAAATTCAAGCTTTGTGTCTAGTACTAGACACATATCAATATAATTGCTCACATACTAAACTTACTTATGACCACTAATAGAATAAGAGCACCCCAAAGCGATACACTAGGGCTAATGAACCCCTTACCCAAGAAATCCCAAAGCTGAACATTGAACTCCTTGAGCTCTTCAGGAACCATTTTGTATGGCAAAATAGATATATGCCGAGTGCCCGACTCAAGCTCAATAGGGAAATAAGTATTACTCTCTAGGGGTAGGATAGGTAGGTTGGTAAGAAACACATCTACAAAATCACAAACAATTAGAACTGACTCCATTGGAGGGACCTCCTTATTCACATCACTCACATAGCCAAAATAAGAAAACACCCACAAGCTACTAGCCTTCGGGCTTGGACAAAGGAGTTGACCCCATCCGGTGTGCTACTAATGGAGCCTTGCCACACTACTGGGGGAACACCATATATGTCTAAGGTAACGGTCTTAGAGAAGCAATCTAAAACCACACATTAGGGGGATAACCAATCTATGCCCATAATCACATCAAAACCAAACATATCTAACAATAAAAGGTCAGCCCGTGTATTACGCCCCTTGATAAAAACAAAGGCAAGACCAAAACACATGATCTACTACTAAATACTCAACCACGAGGGTCGACACACACCCAACGGCGCTGCCATAAGCTCATAACTCATACCCATACGAGAAGTATAATACACAGACACATAAGAATAGGGAGAGCCTAGATCAAATAAAGTCGAGGCGGACTGATGGCATAAGAAATCATACATTTTATCACATTATCTGATGCCTCATTCTCTGCCCTCACTGAAGGTGTATAGAAATGGTCATGTACGTCTCTACTTGGCTATTAGTACTACCGCCTGACCTGCCTCCTCTGGGACCACCCTGAATACCCCACTGTCCACCCTGACAGTCCTTACCCAGACCTCAACCTTTAGTTGGAGATGTTATTGGCGGAGTTGGTAGAACTTGTGGAGCTACATGGTGAGCTGAAGTAATCCGTCTATGCAAAGGGCAAACTTCGGCCCAATAATCCAACTCTCCACAATCAAAACAACCCGGAGATGATCTGTTCCCAGAAGAACGACCACCACAGACTAAGGCACTAGTTTGTGACCTATGACTCTGACTAGAACCCTACTGACTCCGGCTATAATGGTCACACTCTGAACTCTACAATAATGTCTGAATATCAATGGTGCAGACTTGATCCACAACATCCAAAAAAGTGACCCGCAGAGACCATGGACTGAGTCTCAATCCATAAATAAGGCCTCAATCAACAGACAAAACACCAAACTCTCTCCTTCTCAGTAGGTAGAATCATAGTAGCATAGTGAGAGAGCTCGTGAAAGCTTGCCTCATACTCATACTCGCTCATAGAACCCCGATCCATCATGGAGAACTGATCTCGAATATTATCTATGACACTGTGAGATATTAATATGGCCAAGAAGGCCAAATAAAACTTGGTCTAAGTGACCCAAGGAGACCCAACAGACTTGGTCTCAATAAAGGTACGTCACCACGTTCTCATAGGCCGATCTAACTAATACACAATGAAGGCGACTCCTCTCAACTCCACTAGGACCAAAGTATGAAGCCGCTCTGGTCAAGTAGTCAGAAACTTTTAGGCATACTCACCCACAACTCTAGAAAACCGCAGCGGTGATAGCCTCAAGAATACTCCAAGAATTTTTTGCTCTTCTAGAGGCATGGCTCCAACGATAATCATGGGCTGGGCACCTTAAGGCAGTACTTGACCCCAAGGTGCCTCTGCTACAACCTGATCATGTTGACCTAGTGTTGGTGTTGGTGCAGGTGTTGGGTTTGTGCAGGTGTTAGTAGTGGATCTAGGGCCTGTTGTATGCCCCAAGTACAGTCAAAAGTTATGCAATATCACAAGTAATTCACACAACATGAAACAATACACATAAAACCCCAACTATCATGGTACTACCCTCGAAATAGTATCAATAAATCCTAAAATATGGTTTCTAAGAGGAAAAGTAGGGATAACTAGGTACCGCCCCCAATTATTTCTAATCATCATGAATTCACACATTCAGGCTCAATATAATTAGAAAGCAAGTCGTTGCCTACCTGTAAGCCAATCGTGTGCGCTCCAAATCAAACGGCCAGAGCTTTTCCTTTTTGAATGGCCTTCGAATGCTACCACGCTATAAAACATAGGATTACAACGTTAGTACGGTTGTTTAGATACCAGAATCACATAAAATGAAAATGGACCAGTTTTGGAGTCAAATGGGAATCATGGGACCCACACTATAATTTTTAGAACAGACTCTGTCAAGAGGTTCTGAACTACACCTCAAAGTTTTGTTCCAAGATTGGATACATTCCTAGGCTAGGAAATAGCCACAACAACAATAACAACATGCAATAGTTCATAATTTAAACACCAAGTAAGAGGAGGGACAACAACTTCAAAGCAAAATTCGCCACTGATGGAAGTTCCTCAATGCAATCCGACAACTTTACCACGTAGTCTCAACAAATACGCCATTGGATAGAATCCTTGGATTTTGAGGTCATCTACTTAAACTTCTGATAAAAAATGACCGCTCAAGGTTCAAAAGCTGAAAAATGCAAAACTCGCATAAAAATTAAACGAACGACCAGGTTACCGAACTTTTAGTCCCACCAACTCATAAATGACATGAGGTCACTATAGGAAAGCTATAAACGATGAACATGAGGCATAAACATAAACATGACCTAGAGGTCATTACACCATATAATAACTTCCTCCATAGAGCGCATTGGCTTCCACATTAGTAATCAATAGTAATCACTCCTATTTTTTTAAACAAGGACCTCATATAATTTGGTCCGGAATATAAAAAAAATCAAGAAAATTTTCAATTTTGTGGTCTTAAATTATTGTTATGTCAAATGTATCAAAATCTTTTATAATTTTGTTGTCTTAAACATACCATGTGAAAAGCTACAGTTAAAGTGTTTCCAAAAATAAATATATCATTTTTTTAAACAGACTGAAAATGAAAATAGTTCATTCTTTTAGAAATGGGGAAATATATAAACTAACAAGGAATATATTATATTGAAACCAAAAGAGAAAAACAATATAAAATATTCATAAAACAAATATAATAAAACTTGAATGTACACAATTGTCGATACTTCAACATCATCTACACATCAACACATAAAAAAATAATACTAAGAAACATTGTTGAAGTTTTGATTAAGAATAAAAATCTATATCATCTTCCCCTTGTGGTGGAAGAAAGTTTGGATTTGGACAAAGGTACTTCGCCATAGGAACCACATCCTCTCCTACATGTCCATCTGTAATATTTCCCAAATACCAACAGCAGTAGCAACAACCTCTCTTCCTTGTGTTGTTGTAGCCATAGGAGAAGATATGGGCAGATCAACAGTCAATCATCTCGGGGAAATTTTTGTATTTATATTTTAGAAGTCCAGTTATAAAATAAGCATTTTGAATCTAATAAATAAATGAGTTATAATTTTGAATTTTCTTTCTTACTGTAGTAATATGAATTTTGATATGAGTGCATCTTATTCCCACACAATGATTGATGTGGATAGGTGTCTTTTCGTGCAGGTACCTAATTTTTTTCGCTGTAAGCAATTTTGACCATTCTAATTGACCGCGATGTGTGTGATGGATCACCAAACACATCACAAAACCTCTTACATGGAGTGTATGTGTGTGGTCTATTACCAAACACATAGTGCAACCTCTTAGCCATGTCCTGAATGTTCTCTTTTATTTCTGCTTCCTTTTGTTGTTTTGTAGCAGCAACAACAACAACCTCCTTCTCTTTTGCTGCCTCCTCTTTTGTCTTTTCGTTCAAAACCTCCTTCGGTGCTTTATCATTGGTAGATCCGTCCTTGTTAGACACTAGAAAAGGATGTAATTGAGCTCTATGTGTGGGTAGATCAACGGTCCATTGTATTGAGGAAATTCCTCTATTTATATTTTAAAAGCACAATTATAAAATAAGTATTTTTAATCTAATAAATCAAAGTAGTTATGATTTCGAATTTTCTTTCTTTCTAGAATAATGTAAATTTGGATAGGAGTGCATCCTACTCTCAATCAAGGGTTGATGTGTTGCGGGCACCTGATATTTCGCGTTGTAAGCAACATTGACTATTCTAGTTGGCCGCATAGTAGGAATGAGTACTCTAACTGATGATGTGTGTGATTCATAACCAAACACATCATGTGACTGCTTATCCATGACCTGTACATTCTTTCTTACTTGTGCTTTATATTTTTGGTATTTCACATATTTGAATTAGTTGAAAACAAAATGAAAACAAAATGAAAACAAAAAGAACTTTATTTCTACGTAGATATAGATCCTATGTAGCATCATTAGATAATCAAATTAGGAAAACTCACCCTTTTTTGTTTTTTATCATTAGCAGATCTTTTCCTAATTGAAGCACTATATATATGAATATAATTTATAGCAACTCATGTGTTCGAGAACTAGTATATATATATATATATAATTGATAGGTAGATGAAAGTTTTACAAATTATTTATGTGGTTAACTCTATTTTTTAACTCAAGCATATATAAAAAAACTAATATATTTGAACAATCCTCCTCTACTTAATATGTTCAGTGTTAATAGAAATAGGGTTGCCACTACTAGTTTCCAATGATTAGATGTTTGAAACATTGATGATTTTTTTTAATATTCATAATATTAAAGATAAAAAAATTACTTTGGTTGATTTAACATGATGTCGAGAGAAAATAATACTTAAATAAATAAAATATTTCAAATATAAAGTAATTTTAGTGTTGAAAAATTAGTTTATTGGGATGAACCCGTGAAAACATTAGATTTTTATAAATACTATTAGAAAAACTTTTATTTTTGTGTTACTTATAATTAGGATTTAGTTTTTCTTTAATATTTTTTTCGTCATATATAAATTAAAATTATACAATAAAGGTAAATACATTACCCTTGGAATCACTTCATAGTGTAAAAAAAGATGTACATCGACGATGCGTAAAGCTTAAACTCTATGTGAAAAGATAATAACTTGCTATAGATGGTCAATGTTACCCGATGACGTAACAAAATTATACAGTAATGGTCCAAATATATTATACTAATTTTTATATTCAAATATTTGTAAAGAAGTTTTAACAAAATATAAATTTTAATAAAATTACATTAAATATGACAAGTAGATCTTATGAATATTTGGAAGAGAGTCAACTTTATAATTACTACACATAACAAATTAGATTGCAAGTGAGAGCTATAAATAGGACTTACATTACCGATTTTCCCCATCCCATCACTCATTTAGCAACACTAATCTTGCTTCTTAATTCTTTCAAATTAATTAAGCAGTTATGAGTTCATCAACAAGATCTGAGTCCGACAATAGTTCTTCAATTGAGTACAATTCCTCTGAGGATACATACAATGTAAGTTTTTCTAGTTTGACTATCTATCTATATAGAAAGTTCTCATTATTTTCATTTCATTCTCAATTCAAATATGTACGACGTTTACTAATATAATATATTTTTTGATATATGAAAAAAAAGAGCGACAATATCAATGATGATGGAATGGTCATCAATTTTACTTACAATGAGAATGGTCAGATGCTAGTAGAAAATTACAGTTACCCAGGTAAACCCTTGTTTGGGAATATGATGTATTACTGAGTTCAAAGTACTTATTGTATAGCTGAATACTTAATATATAACTATAAGTAGTCCCAGAGTACACTTGAACGTTGATCTACCCATATATGATGATGAAGCAGCAAATGGCCAGGCAGAAGAGGTTTTGGAGGACGACGAAGCACAAGTAGGAGAGGCAGCTGTTGTTGATGCTCCTGTGGAAACACGTCCAGTTATACGCAAAGACATGGTTCTTGTTGTGGAGTATTATTCTCTAGATCTCAACCTTCCTCCACCAGAGGAAGACGATGGAGATAATTATTATTTGAAACTTGAAACAATGTATTTTTCAATTATGTTTTTTTAATTATGATGAAGATTCTCTAGTCATGTACTTTCAAGTTTTTCATTTATTTTTTTATGGATACTTTTTAGTGTTACATTCTTTTTGTTATGGTAGCTATTTTCATTTTTTTGTTTCAATATAATTTCTTGTTTTAGTTTATGCAATTACTAGAGCACAAGGCAATTATCTAAAGTATTATAATCCCTTGAACTTGTTTATTTGATAGTCTTTACACCCCTTAAATATTGACGCGGGAAAGACTATCAAATAGGAAGATTTAGGGGATGATTAATACTACTCATAGTTTAGAAAGGAATATGAAAAAAAAGCATTGGAAGTCTATAGATATTGTCACGACCTGACTTCTCGATGCATGATGACACCTACTAATTACTATAACCTACCAATAGGTAAGTCAACCCGTACCCAAAATGACAAGTAATGGGTACAAGGGTAGAACTTAAATAGAAATAACACTAATAATAAGAAAATAGACAAAAGTGAAGCAAACCAAAACTATATATACAAGAAACCCTCCTAGAACATGGAAGTCACGAGTACAGAGCTTTCTAGTATGAACAAATACAAGTCCAAAAAGTGGACCACAACAAGCAGTCTAAGAGGCAAAAGACTAGCTAACATAAGTAGAAAAGGAGATAGGATGATCCAGGAAGCCAAGTGTTCACCCTCGTCTCTGATATCCCAAGGCTGCAAAAGATGGAACGAACGATCACCGTTGCTACCTGGTACCAAAACCTGCAACAAGAAAAATATGCATAGTGTAAAATGAGTACCAAAACAAAGGTACTCAGTAGGCATCATAGGCCGACTGAGAAAGAAAGGTAAAGAAAATTCAAAAAGAGAGAATCTAGACACACACAACGATTAAAAGGGAAAAAGAAGGAAAGCACACGAGCATATAAACCTAACTGGACCGCATAAGCCTAGCAGACACACTCGTGCGCAAGTGTAAATTAAAACTTGAATGGACCTCCATAATCCCGACATGTACACAAAATAGTTAAGACTACAAGAATGAAGTGTAGCCCAGATCCAAGTCCAAGAACATCATTCGGGATCTTAGCCCAAGTAACCACGAACCAAGAAACTAATCAACTCCCAACCTTGCTAGCAAGAGTTAAAACCAATCCACGCGCCCAGCCATACAAACCATTCGTTAAGGCGTAAAACGCTCAACTAGCAAGAGTGACTTGGGGGCGTGTCGAATCCGTAGAGTATCTCACATATCAAGCTTGCCCAACTAGCCAGTCCACTCCCGGGAATGTAGGCCGCCCAACTAGTAAGAGTGACCCGGGGGTGTGTCCAATCCACCGTGGACTGATGTCCACTCCCAAATAATAATAAAAGGCTCCAAGCCTGAAATACACTAACCTCAAGAAGCACACAACCTCTGGTAACGCATCGGAGACATAAAAATATGGAAAGAAGACAGAAGGTCTAACAAGCTGCACAAACGTCTAAACTAAGGTCCATACTACGAAACTCAAGTCTGTTATTTTGGTCTATAAGGACCTCATCCATTCGAAGCGATATCGGAAACATAATAAAGCTACAAGGCTAGCGGGTCTAAGTCATCACTAGTCTATCTTAGAATAAGGCTAAACATGCTTTAGAAAACACATAGTAATATAAGTAAATAGCATGCTTAAACACACATATGATCCCTACTAGCATGGTACTACGGTCAAAATAGTATCGATAAATCCTAAAACATGTTTTCTAAGAAGAAAAGTAGGAACAACTAGGTAACCCCTCATAATTCATACTAATCGTCATGAATTCACACATTCAGTCTCAATCTAAATAGAAAGGAAATTGTAGCCTACTTGTAGGCCGACCGTGTGCGCTCCAAATCACAAGGATGGAGATTTTCCTTTTTGAACAGCCTTGGAACGTTGCCACGATATAAACAATAGGATTTCAATATAAGTACGCTCGTTTAGCCACTAAAAACACATAAAATGGAAACGAACCAATTTTAGAATAAAATGAGAATTATGGGACCGTGCCAAATTTTTTAGAATTGACTCCGTCAAGAGGTCCTTAACTACTCTCCAAACTTGAGTTCCAAAATTGAACACGATTTGAGGCTTGAAACAACCACAACAATAACCATGTAATTTAACAAGAAACCCAAGCTAGGGAAGCCTATAAACTAGAAATTTCACTTAAAATGGAGGCTCTTCGACATCTCCCAATCACAAACTTAAGTAGCCACGTTCCCAACAATTACACAGGACTTCGAATTGCTGAAATCGAAGCTTGAGAGCGAAATAAATCGCCAAAACAAACCAAGATAAAAAGCTGAAAATCGCAACTAAGTATTTTATTAGAGACTTTTGACCTTCACTTAAGCGTCCACGAAAGTCGTTTAAGCGACATGCCTCAAAAAGGTGGGCCTCGGTTTTGCGATCTCATGACCGCAAAAGCTAGACTCACTTAAGCGAACACATTTGGCAATAGTGAGGTCCCCTAAAGCGAACATATGGTAGCTTTAGCGATAGCAGCTTGCATAGCTAGGCTCGCTTAAGCGGAGCCCTAGTTTCAATGCCTTCACTTAAGTGAACCTAAGGGCACAAAAGCAGCCACACCAGACATTAGGCACCAGCATATTTTAGCAAAGTCCCGCGGACTCCAATCGGGGGCTTAGGATTGGTTAGGAACCCCATAAACACAAATGATATATGAAAACCACTCAAATTTGACATTCGGGACTCAATGGAGCGTCAAAACTTTCATACGAGGCCGTTTTGACAAAATATGGGTCCCACACCCAACTCTAATTTAAGCCAAAATCCACAAGAAGGCTTGAAATAGGCACCAAAGCCTCAGGACCTAAATAAAGGATCATTTTAGAGAAAATTCAATATTCTTGAGCTAACCGCACTAATGAAATTTTTATCCGAGCTTGTTTACTTAGAATGTTGCTAAAGTTAAACTAGGACTTAACTTGAATGTTAACACACCTAATCACACAAACTCGCACTTAAATCCTCAGAAGTCGTGTTGTCTATGCTCCTAGCCTAAAATGACCCTTTCAGAGCTGATGGGATTGTCAGAATTAAATTCTGAGGTTTTCTTCTTGAACTTCTAATAAAAATGACCATTCACTGTTCAAAAGCTCCAAAACACTAAACCTCACATAAAAACTAAATGAATGACCAAGTGACCGGTCTATCAGTCCCAGCAAGTCATAAATGACTTCGGGTCGCTACAAGAAAGATCTAAATGCTAAAAAGAGGAATAAACACAAAAATGACCTTGAGGTCATTACAACATCCACTACTAAAAAAGAATTTCTTCTATGAAAGCAAGAGTCAATAAGTAACTGAAGGCTCAAACAAGCGAGGAAACTACTCCCGCATATCATGTTTGGTTTTCCAGGTAGCCTCCTTAACTAGATAATGTTTCCAACTGGCCTTAACCACATGAATGGATCTTGAACACAACTGTTGCATATCTCTGGCTAGAATGAAAATTGGCTCCTTCACAAAAGTCAAGCGATCATCCAAATATACTTCATATAACTAAAGTACATGCGACTCATCAGGAACATACCGGCACATCATAGAAACATGAAAGATTGATTGGGTGGATAGATACGAACATCAGATGTAAATCTAGCTAATATGCAACCTCTCGAACAGTCTTGAGGATCTCAAAAGACCCAATATACCTAAGGTTATGCTTTCACTGCCTTCCAAATCTCATCCATCCTTTATAGGCGACACACGAAGGAAGACTCTATCACCAAATGGAAACAAAATCTCAAATGTCACCGCGTACAATTTGAATAACTCATGTGCCTACTCTAAGCTATCTAAAGCCTGTCCTGAATCACCCTCACCTGCTCCAAAGCCTCATAAATCAAGTTTGTACCATGCAATATAGGCTCTCTAAACTCAAATCAACCAATTGGAGAGCAACAATGCCTACTATATAAATCCTTGATCGGGGCCATCTAGATGCTAGAATTATAGTTGTTGTTGTATGCAAACTCTGCCAAAGGTAAGAACTGGTCCCACTGACCTCCAAACTCTAAGACACAAGCTTGCAACATGTCCTTAAGAACCTGAATAGTATGATCCAACTGATCATTAGTCTGCGGATGGAAAGTTGTGCTAAGGTCAACGCGAGTGCCCACATGATCTTGAAAAGTCTTCCAGAAGCTAGAAGTAAACGGAGTACACCGATCTGATATAATAGATACAGGACACCATATAGAGGATTCACCTAACGAATGTAGATACATGCCAATCTCTCGGTGCTGAATGAAGACTGAACAAGGAAGAAGTGTGCTGATTTGGTCAATCGATCAATGATGACCCAAATACTATCAACACATCTAGAAGTCCAAGGGAACCCTACCACAAATTCCATAGTGATGCGATCCCACTACCACTCTAGAATGGGTAATCTCTCAAACTCATCACCAAGTCTTAAGTACTCACCTCCTTGCAACTCAAGCAATGGGACACATAGTCTGCAATATCTCATCATGCCGGCCCACCAGTAATGCTGCCTCAATGCACGATTCATCTTTGCGGTTCCTGGATGGATAGAATATCTAGAATCAAGGGTCTCACAAAGCATCAATTGAATTGAACCCCCAAATCTTGGAACATAAATATGACCTTCAAACCTCAGAATCCCATCTAAATCCCAGGAATCTTATCGACATCCCTACTAACACTTGATCTTGAAGTGCCATCAAGGCCTCATCCTCAAATTGATGGCTACAGATCTAATCAAGTAAAGAGGGATGGACTGTCACATAGGCTAAAACACACCTCGAATCTGAAACATCCAACCAAACCATGTCATTAGCTAAGGATTGAATATCCAAAGCTTAGTGTCGCTCCATATTAGATAAAAAGGCTAAATTACCCATACTCATTGTCTTCTAACTCATGACATCTGCTACGATATTCGCCTTGCCTGGATGGTAGAGAATAAAGAGGTCATAGTCCTTCAGAAGCTCAATCTAGCAATGCTACGTCAAATTAAGGTCCCTCTGGCACATAATATACTTAAGACTCCTATTGGCATGACCCAAAGTATACCCTAGGCGTAACATGGCATATAGAACCCCAAGATGCCCTACAAAAGCCATTAAGCATATATCACACAAGATAATAGAAATAAAGACTTTAAAATATAGCATTTCACATATCAAAGAGTTTGACAAAGGGGAAGTCTAACAAAAGTCTCAATGCCATCTAATACATTATAAGGAAAGTGATAACGACGTAACCCATACATCACATACAAAGTCAGAAAATGGAAATAACATAAATCTATAAAAAGTCTCAGTCCTCGAAACATGAGGACTACCAATAAACTTGAAGCACCCAATCAATATCTATCCACGAGTATGCGAGGTAGGAATGTCATACTCTACATTTATGAGATAATGTAGGCACAAGTATGCATTAGTACATGGAATGTACTAAGTATGGGGCAATATGCATAAACATGGACATGAGAGCATAATGGTATAAAACATGTATAGATGATCAATATTTGGACATTTTAAACATAAGGAAGTGAAGCATGAAAATCATAAGACATAGTCAATACTTTTGAAGACATATGAAAGTTTTGAAGAAAACATAGTCATTTTGTGAGATCTTAACTTTAATCGACAATAATACCATGAGAGTTATATCATGGAATTCGGTATATCCCTCATACCGAAGGAAAGGGAATCTACTTGCCAAGGTAGAATCCGTACATATCATCATTCACTAAAGTTGATCCACTAGCTAGGTCATTTAAGACAATCCTACAGGGGCGCATAGTTTGAGACTAGAGGTTGCTACTAGAGACTATCCTATTTGATTCTCCACCTCAAAGCCCTCTCGGTGCTAAGTCTAAATCCCAACGAAATGAATAACAATCGATTATCATTATAACATAGGAAAGACAATGATCAATACCAATCCACATCTTTCAAGATCAAAACAAAGAATAGCTCCTTACACACAATTCAACATAGATGAGAAAACCTTTCACTAAGAGGAATTCATATGTACGAAGTACCTTTCACAATAATGAGCATTATAACATGTGAGAAAACCTTTCACAATAACATTGATACTTTTCTTCCAAAGCATCCTCAAATCATTTATATTAACTTCATAAAAACATGCATATCTTCAGAATTTCATAATTCATAGGTTCATGAGTTAATCACAGGTTCATAGTGGAAAATTATAATTTAGGCATGGTCAACATAATTTCAACTAAATACAATGTATTAATATAGAATCATGCATTAGAAGACTTGTTTAGCAAAAATCAATCACAATTGAAAGAAACCCATAATGATTGAATTGAAACCCTAATTTGAGATTGAGAATTGGAAACCTTGGAGACCATGGAGGAAAGGACTCCATGGGTAAATACCCACATACCTTGATCCTTTAAACCCAAAAATAATGGAGGATTGGAGACTTGGATGGACACTAGATCTTCATTTTGTTCCTTAGTCTCAAAAGGATTTGGGGAATGAAATTGGGGGAATTTAGGAGAATGAATAGATAATGGTTATTCGGGGCTTAGAAATGTTATAAAGGGATTATGGTAGAAGATAAAATGACATAGTTTTGATTTAAAACAATTCGTAAATCACCCAAAAACCCTTTAAAATAACTGTCGGTCTCGGCCTACGGTTCCCACCTACGGACCGTAGAACTTTCTATTATCCGTACTGGTCAACAGTTGACCAAGTACTGGGACTATAATTTTACCTATCTTTTGAAAGAACATTTCTACAGCTCGTAAATCTTCCTACGGTTAGTAGACACCAACTATAGAAACCAACTTTGACCCTCATAATTTTATTAAGTCTGAGACTTACCTATGAGACCTATATATGACTCGTATATATGATGATGGATCGTCCTGGTGAACCGTAAAAAAGGTACTGGGACTTGGTTTTAGAAAATTATTTCCCCCCTTCCTACGGTTGCCATCTATGGTCCGTAGAAGCTTCTACGGTCCATATATGGGATCCGTAGACACAACATGCAACCCTAAAAACTATTTTCTATCAGTGTACATCTTGCAACAAACTCCATACAAGTAGTGCCTCCAGATCTTAAGCACAAAAACTATTGTCACCAACTCAGGGTCATGAGTGGGGTAGTTGCACTCATGTATCCTATGCTACCTCAATTCTTAAGCAATAAACTTGCCCCTACATCAAATCACAACCCAAACCAATGCTGGATAGATCACAATAGACCGTGAAGCCCTTGCTCTCAACTGAAAGAGTCAATACATGAAGAATAGTTAACAACTCCTTGAGCTTCCGAAAGCTCAACTGACACTCTTCAGACCACTCAAAAGGATCATCAAGGCAATATAACCGGGTCAAAGGTGTTGCGATAGTGGAGAATTCCTCCACAATCAATTAGTAGTAGTCTTCTAATCAAACGAAGCTCTGAACCTCAGTAACTGAAGTGGGCCTATCCCAATCACAAATAGCCTCAATCTTTGCAAGATCTACCATGATGCCATCCTTGGATACCACTTTCCCCAAGAATGTTATAGACTCAGGCCAAACCTTACACTTTGAGAACTTGGAATAAAACTGTTGATCTCTCAAAGTCTGAGCAACACAATCCTCAGATGCTGCTCATGATTAGTCCTACTCGACAAGTATACCAGAATATCATCTATGAACAAAATGATGAACAAATCATGATACATCCTTTATGTGAGGCCAAATATATATATATATATATATATATATATAATCATTATTCGCCTCATATTTATTTTTTTATTATTGTTTTTTGCATAAATTTATGAAATATTTTTATTCAATGTATTTTATTTGTAGGATTGAAGTGGTGTGAAGATGAAGAAATTTGGAGCACAAATAAATTAAAACCAAGAAATCATAGAATGAAATCAAGATGACAGATTAACAGATTAAATTTAATATATATATAGAAAGAGCAACAATCTTCAAATTGAATTGCAATTGAGAGACAAAACTATTGTTGAGGCGGGGAACACAAGAGACTTGCAGAAACAACAAACAATTGGAACCCAATTCTTTTGGGTTTTCGGATTCCTAATTTTGTTTGGAGTCAATTATTTTATTTATGATTTCTATATTTATAAATAGTCCATAAAAATATCCAACCAACAGCCAATAAATAATACACAATATACAACTTAGTGCTTATAACTTGAGAACTTTGGAAGAGCCGTCGTGAATGCCTGAGAACTTTGATTTATTCTTTCTTCTCCTTTATTATTTATTTTTATTTGTGATTATTGAAATATATTTTCACTATTGTTCTTAACTTTTCATGATTAACACAAAATCATTTATTTTAAGAAACTTTTATTGTGTTTTTGAGATAATGTGTAGCTAGATTTCATAACTAGGGTTGTGGGAACCATGATGAATTATTAAAGTAAGTATTTGTAAAAAGTGATTCTTGAATGATTTTTATGCATGCATTATTTATCTCTTCACTCTGATTGCTTTTTAACAGTGCGCAATGTTGGAACCCACCTTATTCCTACTTGCCCAACCAAGGAAGTAACGAATGGGAAAAAAGATTAAACAACGAAGATTTAGCGTGATAATCTGCCATCTAATAACTTAAACCTAGAGTGTGAAGGCTAATCTGGGGTCAAGGGTAAGGGTTAGTAAAACTTACACCATAGACCGATCAAATTACGTGGTGAAATTCCCTACTTGGGCGACCAATCACTTAGGAGATACCTAACTTACTGATCTTGCATGCTAAAATTTAAAATAGATCACTAGAACACTAATCTTGCTATGTTATGAAATCATGGGGAACACATTCCTAGTTATTTCTAATAATCTAAATACAAATAAATATTTAGTTCCAAGATATTGTTATTCTTTTCATTTTTGTTTCAATTTAAATTCTCTCTTTTTTAAATAACGACTGCCGAGTTAAATATTGCTATTGATAATATTCTTCCATATTCTCTGTGGGATCGATCCTGACTCATAGTTTGGTAAATATATTGTATACGTCTGTTTATATTTCTTTTCGAGAAGTATATTTGGACGTTATAAAAAATGGTGCCACTGCCGGGGAATGTGGCTTAAAAATTATCTTTAGTATTTATTTTGACTTGTAAACCTTATTTTATTTTAATTTTTTAGGTTTTTTTTTCCTTGATTATTATTTTTACTCTTCTTCAGATATCATTGAAAAAGTATGTAGTGATAAGTGTTCTTGTATTTCTTGTACTTTTGATATTATGTATTCTTACAGGTTAGTTTTTTTACAACAAGATAATCTATATGAGGACATGGAAGATTTGCTGATACTCTTTATAAAACAATAATTAAGCGTATGTATGAGGTTAATATGTTTGGGTGTGATATATAAATATTAAATGTTGAGTTAAATGCAAAGATTGATGCGTATGACAACCTGCAATTTAGTAATAACATGTGTGGAAGAAAATATGCTTATAAACTAACTTGAGAAGCTAAAATTGGAGGGCAAATTACTTGATCATACTTTTATCGATGTTGTCACTATTGAGTAGAGTACACTAGAGTTATGTAATGAAGTATATAATATTATTCTTAAAAGATCTAATGTATGTAAATATGAAGGTGTAAATAATAATGCAATTCATGAGTTAGGACGCATTGACCCTCATTACAATAATTTTTCCACATTATGTTTAGATAATGAGATATTAATCGAACTATCTAAGCCTATAGAAGAGTGTAAGGGGGGGGGGGAGACAATGTGTCTATATTCTTGAATTTATTGTTCCAAAATCATATAATTTCATATCTCACTTAGGATCCAAGAAGTGTGAAATGCGATATCTATTGCTTGGGACCTTAATTTTTGTACCACCACCCCTTGAACGCAATAGAAAATTTGATGCAAAATTAGGGGTGAAATTCATATCTTCAAAGTTGAAGGAAAAGTAGTAAAATTGATGGTGTCGTGCCACGATGTTAAATCAAGCGCTTATTGGGAGGCAACCCAATTCATAGTGTAGCTTCTTATTTATTTATTATATAGTCTCACTTTTTTTGTTGTTTTTGTTTTTGCAGATTTAGGGGAAGTTAGAATACCGAAATTTGAAGCTAAGGAACACATTTCGAGCTTAAGTGTGGAGTGCGCACGACCCTTGATGAAAGGAGAAAAAAATATGTTATTAGCTAGGCCATAGAGGCCCGATGGAGTATTTCTCACCCTTCTTCTTCTTCTCTTTTCTATAAATTATTTTGGGCACAAAACATGATTTTAAGTGTGGGGTGAAAATTCTTCTGATAGTTGTGAGCTTAAAGGTGAATATGACGTAGGATTTTTTTAATGTAAAAAATACAGAAATATTTTCTTTATTATTTTTTATTTTATTTGAAATAAAACTAAAAAATATCTTTATTATTCTTTTTACTGTAGTTTTAGTGGCATATCACATCTACCCCTTGGTTTTTATTATGGCCTCGGTTCATTTTTGAGGGGGAATCCTTTGAACCGGGTATCAATTTTTTTTAGAATAACTTTTATTTTATTCTATTTTATTTTGTTTGGAGAGAAAAGAAAAGACCTTTTTTACTTGTTTGATACTAGCAATTTAGTCCTGAGTTGAGTGTTACTTTTCTGTCAGTGTTTGAGAATAAATTTAAAATAATTTTTTTAACACCTAGGCTCATGGTTGTGACTCTATATATATTTATTCATATTTTAAAGCTAAGGTTGTAATGACCCTGTCTATCTTAGAAGTAGAATTGATCCAACTTAATTGAGACTTGTGTCATGTGTGGTGAGGTTGTTTGCATATAATTCATGTTTAACATCTTAGTCTAGAACTTACCCTGCATGTTAGTGAAGTGAAATAAAAAGTATTACTTTGCTTAGAAGATGATAGTAAAATTTCTTTGATTTGTCTTGTATGTTTTAGCCTTTTCAGATATTATATTACTAGTAACCCTTTTGAGCTTGTAGCATTTCATTTGGTAGTCTTATATTTATCTTGATCCATTGTTATTGAATCCCTGATTTTTGCACCCTGCTTCCTTGAGCACTGTAGCATGAATTATGATAAAATTAGTATGTTTGAAGAAAAGGGATGATTGAGTAAGAAAAAAGTGATCAATGATAGTTACTTGTGATGAGGGGCCACTCTTAGAAAGAGTATGACTTGAAATACAAAATTTTGAAGAAAAATTATTGAAGCATTCTTGATATGATGAGAATTACATGTGAATTTTTTTTGGCTGAAAAAAAAGTGATGAAAAAATCGCTGCTAAAAAAAAGATGTAAAGTGCTTAGGGGAGTTTCAAGCCACTATTATATAGTTTCTTACCTTTCCCAGCGCATACATTACAGCCTATTAAAGTCCTATTTGATTCTATTCAAGCTTGCTTAATTAGTGGAGATGTACATAATGGGAAAACCTATGGTTCTTTGTGCATACATGTGAATTCTTTTGTGAGTGAGAGAGTTTTTCTTTGATGCTTAGTTTTTAATTTATATTATATTCTTTAAATTGAGTATGTGAACTATTTCTTCTTGTGAGGGCACTTGTTTCATGATAGATAAGTGATTTTATTAGCTTTTGTTGATATTAGGTGAACAAACCTAATTTGATGAGTAGAGCCCGTCTTTGAAGTTAGGAGGTTAGAAGTTTATTGTTTATTCTATATCTTGAATAATGATTGGAAGAAGTACTTGGTATTGTGATTTGTGGCTTAATTGTTTGTATGAATCAAAGTGGTGGTATTTCTAGTTCAATTTTTTAGATGAGCTTTATTGCTTGCTTGAGGAGGAGAAAAAGTTGAAGTGTGGGGTATTGATGTGAGACCAAATGTAACATCTCGCAATTTGAAATAACTAGGAAGAAGCTTATAATTGGAAATAGTCATTTTTGGAAAGAATTAAAATCTGGAAATATGTTAAAGTTAGGAAAAGTTGAGTTTTGGTCAACTTTAAACGGTCATAACTCCTAGATCAGGATGATTTAGGTGTAGTTCCAGATATGGTTGGGAAGCCCTTGGAATGATCTTTCCAACGCCGCTGATTTTGCGTGATTTCGAGTTCGTATGAGTGAGTTATGTCCTTTGGAAGTTAGGTTGTTCGAATAAGGAAAGTCTAAAACCGGATTTTTGAAGGGTACTTCAGTCTTTTCCTTACCTTATTATTCTGATTCGTTTTTAAGAGTTAATTGGGGTAAAAATCATATTTTAGTCAGTTTAGAAAACGTTGAGTTCACGCTAGGGCTTGGAGAAAAGAGAAAAGAGGAGAAAAGAGAAGGAAGTTCAAGATTCGTCAAGAACGTTCAAGAATTGCTTGTGGATTTCGTCGGGGGTGATCCCTACAAGGTATGTGAGATCACATAGTGTTGGGTTAGTTCACCCACACGCCAATCTTGTTTCAATTCAGCGAATTTAGGTTATTTGAATGCAAAGAAAGTGAGTTCTTGAAGAACATTGTTGAAAATTCGTTGAGTTCTTGATGGTTGTGTTGTTGAAGTCTCTTGTTGATTTTGATTAGTGTTTCCTGGTGAATTTTCAAGTTAAATCTGTTGTATGTTGAGGTTACTATGATCCTAAGTATTTGGGGAAAGAACCATTGAAGTTTAGAGGGTTTAGAGTTGAAAAACGGAGAAGAAAAATCATCAAAAACCTGGGGAAGGGGTTGGGGCGTCGCGCCAGCCAGCGCCCCCCAAAAGGGGCTCTGAAGTTCACCCCTTGGGGTGACGCGCCAGCCAGAACACCCCAGCAGGTCCTCTGAAGTTTGAGGGCTGGCGCCCCGCGCCTCTCAGAGCGCCAGGGACGCCAGTTCTCCCCATTCGTTCCCCACCTTTTCGTACTTGTTCCTTAGCAATGTACCTATGTTTCTAAGTTGATTCCAACACTTTAAGGTACATCTAAACATCATGAAATCATCCATAAACATGAGATCATGAACCTTGAATTCATAATCCAATTCAAGGAAAGTTAGGATCAAAGTCAAAGAAGTTAAGAGTCAAGTCTAGAAGTTAAGAAGCAAGTCAAAGCAAAGTTTCTAAAGTTTT
>JAJOOS010001093.1:0-41303 GCA_029582725.1 Solanum chiquidenum | reverse complement strand
TATATATATATATATATATATATCTTTTTGGAAAAAAAGAAGAAGATTGCATTGAAAATATAACGATAATAGTAACTACGTCTCATCGAAGATATTATTTCTCATTGTCCATATTGCCACAACAATAGTAACATTAATTTTGAAAATACGTATCTAGACATTTCAATTTGTTTTTATTGTGTCTAATAGACATCCAATATAAACCTGACACATAAATTTTGAAGGTGTCCAGATGATTATTTTTTAAATTAAAGTGTTCAATAGATTAGGCATCTTTTGAAGTTGAAATATTCAATTATTTAAGATCAAATTAAAATGTTTATCTATGTATTATACCCGGAAAAAAAAAACTTAAGAGTCATTTTTTTCTGTCTTGGTCAAATTGTTTGGAAGATTCCATGATCTGCCAGACATGTGCCTCCACTCATTCCATCTCATTACAATAAATTATACTGACTTCTTTCGAAAAAATAGATATGAAAATGATAATATTTATGTATTTTATTTGTCCTTTTTGTTTGTTATATATGGGGAAAAGATTTAAATTTATCCCTAAATCTTGTAAATCAGATCATATTTGTTATTTGGTAGTAGTTGAAGTCAAATTAATAAAAGTAGATTGAAAATTTAATTTTAATGAATTTAACTTGAAAATCTTTTAAATATTAAACTTACTATACTATTAAATTATGAGGTCAAATATAATCCTATATATTTTAATTGATCTAAACCTCTAAATATCAAAAGTTATGAATTCAGACAAATGATTGATCTAAACCTCTAAATATCAACGCTTTTATTAACTAACAATAAGCTTTTTAACATATAAATATTATTTTATTGAGTCAAATTTGCCTTTGAATTATATGAAACGATCTCATGAATCACCCTTTGGGGTGGCCTAGAGGTTTAGGCTTCAACTTCCATGTTAGAGGTCTTAAGTTCAAAAAATTTTGCCAACGAATTTATCTTCTTGATCGAACTCGTCGCATCAGACTTGCCTAGTGCAGTTACCTCTCTTGTGTGATTTGCGAGTTATTTAACATAGGAGCAGAGTTTCATCCTATGCGCATTCAAAGAATAGCAATTGCTCATGAAGTTATAAGAAATTCAAATTTAAAATTTCTTTTGGATTTTGATCATTTATATCTACATTATTAAATTAAGAAACTTCACTTAAAATATACAAAAAGCTTTACTCATTACCTTTTAAACCATACTTCAAATTTTTAGTATCAAAGTATGTCAAAACTTAAAATTATGAATCTGCCTCTTTTCGAAAAGGTAAGATGCATGAATAAGAATGGGTGAGAAAAACATATAGAGATGGAGGAGCACACATGGGAAACAAATCTTGAAAGAAATTGCCATGTCTCAAAGATAAGGTAACCACACATAATTAAATTTCACAAGAGAAAAAAAAGGCCACCATTGCTTACATCACCTGTATCTCTTGATGGATTTTTGTGGGTCCCCTCTACCCCTCCTATACACTTCAACTCCCACTTGCATTTCCTTTACATAAATACCCGTTCGATTTCAATTTATTTATCTAATTTTTATTATGAACGAAGTTTAAGAAAATAAAAAAGACTTTAGATTTTGTAGTTTTGAACTAACGATATGTTGAATATATCGAATATTGTTTCATCTTGTAGTTAAAATTAGAGAGTTGCTAAGCGAAAAAAGACATTTCCTTTTAAACGAACTAAAAAAAAAGTAAACAAATAAAATTGAAATTAAAATTTGTCAAAATATTGTTTCATCTTATATTATAAATATATCATGTGAAAAAATTTAAACTAAAAAATTACTTAATATAAAAGAAGAAGAAGTAAATATTCTTTTTCAATCAGTCTAAAATGGAAAATGAGACAATATACTAAACATAGAAAAATGTAAGACAAAAAACAGACTAAAAAGAAAAGTGTCATGATAAATGAAACAAGAAATAGTTAAATTTTAGTTGGTTAGAGGAATATATCACTTCAAAATTAGTTGAGTCGAAGATCTCTAATAAACAACCTTTTATCTTATGAAGTCTGTAACATTTATGTATACTGTGTTTTCTATTCAAATTTCATCTGTGAAAATATACTGAATATCCTTTTATCTTTATGAAGTTTGTAAGATTTATATATACTCAATTTTCACTTTAAATTTTATCGATAAAAATATACTGAATATATTGTTACAGTAATTTTCTTTCTTTTGATATTACATACATGGAAAAAAAACCCAAAAAAACTCCAAGAATCATCATCATTATCAAGCAATTTAATAAAAGCAAGGCAACCCCATGTTGTAGATTTGTAATCATTTTGGTAATAAAAAATCTTTTTATATATATTCCACTTTCTATTATTTCATTGGTCTTTCTTATTGCTTCTCTTGGAGAGAGAAATAAAAAACTTCAACTTTTTTTTCTCTGTTTTCTCTGTTTTGTTATGAAATTAAGTTTTGAAAAAACAAAAATGGGAATGGCAGCTGCAGATCTACAGTTTCATGTTCTAGCTGTTGATGATAGTTTAATTGATAGAAAACTCATTGAAAGACTCTTTAGAATCTCTTCTTGCCAAGGTAACTTCTTTTATTTCACCTCTGTCTTTAATCAGAAGTCTCGAGTTCAGGCTTCCTAATTTATTAGAAATGAGCAATTTTGAACTTTTGATTATAAGTTTTGCTCCAATGAGCAACACTTTTGACTTTTCAACTTGACGGAGTTTAAAAAGTTCAAGATCATTCATTTTCAAGGCTATTGGATGTATATAATTTTCTGACATCTGAACTAGCCAGGTGGCTAATATGAATACTGGATACCGAATAAAATGGTTTTAACTAACTTTTAATTTATATTGGTATTGATTTTTTATTTTTTTTTGTGTGGGCATTTTGTATTGTGTTGATGGCAGTTACTACTGTGGATTCTGGAAGTAAAGCTTTGGAATTTCTTGGTTTACAAGAAGAACATGATGAACAGAATCACCCTTGTGTTTCTCCTAGCAACCAACAGGTAATTTACTGTTCCGTTTCAATTTGATTGTCTGTCGTGTTTCAATTTGATTGTCTAGTTTTAAATTGACACGGAATTCAAGAAAGTAAAAAAAAAGACTTTTGGATCTCGTAGTCTTAAACTAAATATATGTTGAATGTATCATAATTGTCTTGAAAACAGACTAAAAGGGAAAGTAAGACAAGCAAATTAATACGGAGGGGCTACAAATTTGAATGATTTTTCTCTTCTTTGTATTGTTCTTGAATTTTCCCACTGATTTTCCAAGAAAATTTATACAGAAAAATTAATTCTTGTTTACTGAAATATTGCAGGAAGTGGAGATTAATCTTATTATAACAGATTATTGTATGCCTGGGATGACAGGCTATGATTTGTTAAAGAAAATTAAGGTATGTTTATTTTTTTTTATTCTATTTTTCTCTTTCTTTCTGTTTACTGCTATATTCCCCTTTTAACTTTCTTTCCAAATTCTCTGTCAGTTTCCTTTCTTGGAAAAATACTCTGAAAACAAAATTTTCCACATAAATTGCTTCTGTCATATTAAAGATTTTTTCTTTTTTCTTTTCTTTAAAGTGTTTCTCCCACTTGGACTTGATGTCCTTTTCTCACCTTTCAATTTTTGAGATCATTTGAGAATCTAATGAGCAAATGTTGCATATCTAATATAGTGCTTATTAGATATTGAAAGGGTCATGTGCCTTGTCATTTTCAACTATGTCGCTTGCTCTGCCTCTTCAAAAATATTCCCCCCGCATCCATATTGGATACTCCCAAAATACACATTGACATGTTTCCGTGTCGGATTCTTAAAAATTGCACTACTTTTGGAGTTTCTGACATGCACTCGTTGCATTTTTACTTACATTTTTCATTCTTTTGAACAGGAATCTGCATCTCTGAGGAACATACCAGTAGTCATTATGTCATCTGAAAATGTTCCTTCAAGAATCAGTAGGTAAGAACAGAACAATCAAATTCATCTCTTTTTGTGTGTGTACACGACTCGAACATGTGACCTATAGGTCGATAACTTTACTGTTGTTCCAAGACTGATTCAATTGCGTATTGATTGATTTACAGATGCTTAGAAGAAGGGGCAGAAGAATTTTTCTTGAAGCCAGTAAGATTATCAGATGTTAATAAACTTAAACCTCATATGATGAAAACCAAATGTAAAAGCCCCAAACAACAACAACAACCTGAGATAATTGTGACACAAGACAATCAAGAATCAATAGACATAACATATGTTGTTCCACCAGAAGAAAATCAAGAATCAGACAACACATTACAACAACAGAAATCACAAGACAACAGTAACAACAACAACAAGAGAAAGGCAATAGAAGAAAATCTATCACCAGACAGAACAAGACAAAGATTGAGTAGCCTCACAACAGTCTAATCTCTGTTGCAAATATATTAACATTTTTTTTTCTTCTTCAATTTGGAAATTTAATCCAGATAACCCCTTTTTGTTTTTCCTTTATTCAACTTTTTATTTAATTAACATAGTTTAGGACAATGTGAGATGAATCCTAATGTAGAGGGGAAGAGAAAATCATCCATCTTTATAACATGATGTGACCTCCAAAGGGCGGGTTAAAAAGGGACGTACAAACTTTTAGGTTGGTAAGCTTCTGAAGAAAAGTGGTGTATATGACACCTCAGTCAAATCCCACATCGAAATGAGAGAGAAAAGTAAATTGTATTATAAGACATGGTACGCATGCTTTTGAGCTCAATATGGGCCAAAGTACATTTTACATGGGAAGAAATTCTCATCCATTTTTGTTTTGCTAATCTGAGAGGGGAACAGTATTGCCAAAGTAGATAAAAATGTGTTAAAATTTACTTGTAAATAGACAAGCATTTTTATCATCGCGTCTTTATTCTTCTCCACTTAGACAAGGTTCAAATCTATAACGTGTATCTCACACACATTATATGCAACAAGGGTTGTGCTCTTATCGACCACTATGATCCTCTCCGTTACTTTTCTCCACTTGAATCTCAAGTCTTTATCAGTAATATGCATCTAACTCACACATTAGACTTTTTTGGATTCCCATTTTCTTTTGAAGTGATTAAACTATTGTAAGACAAAAAAATGAAACTATAGAGTTACTTAGTTTTCAAGAATTCATGATAATTTTGATGAAAGCAAGATTGACTTTTACTTTTATATGCCTTTGTTTACTTTTTGTTCAGAAGTTATATTTTCTGAATGTTCTCTTGAATGAAAGATTTGGGTAAAATTTTCAACAGCCAATTGGTGAGTTGAATGTCATTACTTTTTGACGTTATTGTCCAATTCACCTTATAGAAAAAAGGTTTTCTTTAATTTGATGTAAAATTAGAAACTTTGGTATCAAATTTTAATCTTTAATGAGTGTACTCAAACCCCACATTAAGGTCTCCATTTATGATGTAGTATGACTTTTCAGACGCTCTTAATATGGTGATATTATTTGTTTTGAGTAAAAATCGTATGAACTTTTTCGAAAGATTTCATACACTACTATTAAGAGTATCATTGTATCTTATATATGCAACTTGTTTGTCTTTTCAGTTGTTAATGTGAGATTTTGTTTGTGTACCCAAAGTCTCCCCCTTGAACTAAGTTAATAGAAGTAGTAGAGTCGTTTGTAGACGGACCAAAGGACTAAATCGGCCTCCACACCATTACTCTATAAAATCCATACTCATTTCGTTAAATTATTAGTATAATATTGTTTACTTTAAGTCAAGTCTATACGATCTCACTTTATATATAGTTTTCTTTTTCTTTTCAACTACTAAAATGATATTGTGTTCACACACTCGACATGACTTTTTTAGGCAAGGTGATAAAGAGTGTGAAATTGGGAGAAAACATTATTTTTTGGGGTGCACTTAATGTCTTTACCCCTATTTTTTTTTTATCATTTTGACAAAATAAAAGTACTTTATAGCATATATCATGATCAACAAAAGTCATTAGTATATGCTTTGCTAATTTTACATAGCTTTTAAAGTTGAAAAAAAAAAGCAAGATATTACTAGATTTTACAGCATGCAGAATCTGAATATTTTTCAACTGTCTACAAATCAAATCCTCTTAATGCTTTAGATCTTCACACACATTAAAGATTAAGTCTAAAGTAATAAAATTATAATTAAGAATTGTAACAAATTAAAAATACTGATCATTGAACAATCTTTTTTCGGAACAATTTACTTACATGTTAAATTAGTTTGATTCTATGTTTGCCACAAGTCCAAATAACAGTAGAGAAAATAATTAGTATTTTTAAAATTTTAAAGTAAACTATTTAAGCACTTAATTAGTGGAGAGTGTGTAAAGTGAACTAGATTACAAAAAGATCTTAGTAATATTATTTAAGTACCTTACACCATTTGAATTGTTAGTGGTGTATTTCAACATATATAATTTTTAATCGTAAGTAAATTTTGATAATACTAGTGAAATGAAAAGCGTTCGAGCTTTCGGGATTTCTCTTAAACAGCGATAAACTAGTTCTTTTCTTCTGTTGATGCTGAGACTGATGCTTTGTCCAACTAAAAGTTCTTCACCTACATGAGTTTACTTATATTGTCTATATCTCATATTCAAACAAAACGCGACGAATCCATCTTTTCACCATTATTAATTAAGTAAATTTTATATGACTTTGATACATCTAATTAAATTGATTGTGCCAAAACCATGAAAGATACCTAGATGGAGTGGAGAGTATAGAGTATAGTTTACATCAAAATACAATATATTAAAACTTATTTGACTAATTAAATAGATGTATATAATTTGTATATTTCGTATATCATTATAAATAAAATACGTTGAATATTATGAGACATCTTAAAATAAAGGGCCGCCATATTTATAAATTGAGACAGAGAGTGTATTAATTTGATAAAGGTTTTTGTCTAAATTAAGCCTTCGATTCAAATGGTGTGTGCCGAATCTGAAAATTGAAAATTACTACTCCCTCCATTTTATGTATATTTTTTTTCTTTTTACTTGTCTATTTTAGCAAATTAAAAAGAATTATTAGAGCCGTCTATATGGGCTAGGCCCGTAGCCGGTCTGGCCTAACCCGTGATTTAATAAGGCTGGACTACGATTTTTGGAGCCCATTTAAGAAAATGACTTTTTTGCTCGGCCTGAATAAGCTTGCCGATTTGTGGGGCTTGAGAAATATGGATAGGGACGGTCCGTGGGTCAAATAAAAATTAATTAAAAAATAAAAATAAAAATAAAATAGAGTACTAAAAATAACAAGAGTCTAAACTCAAAATATGTTAAAAGTTTGAAATATTACAATTTAAATATAAATTATGTTTATAAAATATGTACTACATAAAATAAAAATTTCCTAAAATTTCTAGGGAATCACTACATAGGTTTTTTGTGTTTTATTATGATCATTGGATAACAATTAGGTTAATATTTTTATTTATGCTTTTACTTGAAATCAAACTTAATAAATATTATAACGATAATTTTATTTGTGGATTTGATTAACAATTAGTAACACTAACACCATTTAATATTGTCTTGTCGATATTTATGATAATATTTTTAAATTATAATTTAATTTAAAAAATTATAAAAAATATATATATATTTTTTAAAAAGGCTGACCCGGCAAAGCCCGTAGCCCACGTACTTGTGGGCTGGACCGACCATTTTCTGGCCCACACCAAAAATGGGCTAGCCTGGCCTATTTAAAGCATGTATGGGTTAGCCCGAATGGAGTGGGCCAACCCATATTGACAGCTCTAAGAATTATTATAAGATTCCAATCTTATTCTAATCATTAAATAACTGCATAAAATATTAGTAGTCAAATATAGATTTTCAAAATACAATCTATAAGGTTATGTTAATAAATTAAATTCCTAATAAATTATTTTTCTTAAGGAAAGTATCAAGTCAACGCGATCAAATAATATGAAACGGAAGAGAGTATTTGAAAAGGGGAGTGAATTGTTTATATTTTAGAATATCGGGGTCGATTAATTAATAAGAAAACTTAACAAGTTGTACCTGATATAAAAAATATAAAACAAGTGGGTGTTTAAAACGCATATTCTATAATAATGGGGGTTAAAAGACAACAATAATAAAAGATTCTGGTCTTTGATGATCTGTTCAAACAACTTTGCATAAGAGAAAAAGCGCGAGGGAGAGAAAATTGAGAAGAGCGAAATCGGAGGATCGGCGCCGGCGATTTCCCTATTTGAATCCACCGCTGATAGTCGTCAACGGTTGTTTCCGGTGAACTGATTATATTTCAGGTAAAATTAATCGAAAACTCCTTTTTTTTGGTTTCGGTGAAGAAATAGGTTTTTTGTTGTTGCGTAATTACCTTGATTTTGATTCATTTATATTGATGTAGTTATGTTAAAAGGCTAGGATTGTTCATAGAGCTATTTTGTTTGATATTATAACGCAATTAATGTTATTAGAAGTTGTTTATGTACGGAATTGGTAAAAAATTCATTTGCTTGAAATTGTTTGTCTATTGTGAATCTTATGGAATCGTCTTTGTTCAATATTAGTGACATTTTTGTTGAATTGTTATTCAAAAAATCAGAAAATAGTTGTGGAAATTTTTTGTTAGTTAGTTTTTGATTCTTAAAAAAGCTGTATTTTGATGTTGCTTGATAGGACGTGTTAATGCAGCTGGTAGTTGCTTTTGCTTCCTTTTTTCCTTCTTTTTTTTGGGGATTTTTGGTAATTTAGGTGTCTAATGCTAAGTTTAGTTTAATTATCAGGTGATATTGGTTGTTTTGTATATTTGTTAGCAAGAGGTGGATTGCATTTCTTTGCCAAGCCTTGTTAACACGAATTGCGTTTGGCTTTTTCTGAGTTTTTGCAGTATTGAAAGATTGAAAATGTCTGAGGGGGAAGCTAAGAAGATATCACGTCAAGATATACAACTGGTAAGACAATAGCTTAAATCATTGGTTTTATGCACTGCTTGTATGAAACATTTAAATGGAGAAACACGGACAGTGAGGATCATATAATTGGACAGAACTTGTCCGGAACTGAGGTGTAGTTGTAATAGTAGAATGTCAATGGAAGAAATAGAGCATGCAGTTTTATGTTTACACTTATAAATTAGGCATTTGATTGCACTTCAGTGCTTAGATAGGAACACTCTTTGTAGAAATTCTTTCAGTTAATTCTGATTAAAAATATTTTAATTCCTGGAGAAGTTTTGCCTAACCATGCATATCCATGTATTTATGCCTTTTTAATTTAAGAGACTGCCAGAGTATGTAAATGAGGCTATTATTTGGAACTTCCTTCCTTTGTTGAATGCGGATGCCTAGGTTGTGTTAGTTGTTCTTGTGGTCATTGTTTATTGGCCACTGGCCGTCGCCCTTTAGGTCAGTTGTGATAAACCTACCCTCTAAATCAGGTAATGATCTCCATAATAACATTAATCATCTGAATCAAAGGAAGTATCTGAAGACGCATTTTCTGGTTGCTGATAAGCACTGTGGTTAATATTGTAAGCAGCACCAGGGATTGTTGTATGTGTTGGGTTTTTGGTGTGGATGGGGTTTGATTCCATGACCTTTGGGTTAGCTAATGAATGGGAAATGAAGAGACTTTGTCCCACATAGGAAGGAGAAAAGAATTTTGTTAGGTATAAATACAAAAGCACTTCCACTCTAGCTTTAAGAGTTGGGAAGATGGTATGCCCTCACGCTGTCGCTCGCTTGCTCAGCTCGACAACACACCTAAATTCTGAACAAACACCTCTTGTTGGCTATAAATTTAGAGGTTTTGCCTCAGATTTGATATATTGAAAACACAACAACAGCATACCCAGTGTAATTCCACAAGTGGGGTTTGGGGAGGGTGATGTGTACGTTTTCTTACCCCTACCTTGGGAAGATAGAGAGGTTGTTTCCGATAGATCATTGGCACAAGTGAAGCATTAAGAAAATAGTGGAGAAAAGAACAATAGCAACTACAAATGATACGATAAACGAAGCAAAGAAAACAACAAGTAATATTAAGAATACGATAGTAGGTAAATTACTAATAACACTGCTGATAAGGGAAACTAGACCATGCTCGACTATCCACTAACCTTGTACCCTATTCCTCCACCCTTATATTCTCTTATCTAGGGTCATGTCCTCGATATATTGAAAACACTGAAATTCAAAATCCCCTTACTCTTTTCTTCTGCATTTTTTTCTAAAATAGAAGTAAGTGTCAAGTGTGATTTGCATTATTCTTGGAGTTCGCCTGAAGTTCTGTAATTTGTAGTGCCACTATTATCGAATAGTTTATTAAGTTCTATCATGGGAGGAATTAATCCAAAACCTTGGGCGCCAATGAGGGGATTAAGTTCCTTAAGATTGTTATCTCTTGTATCCTTAACCAAATTAAATAAAATGGCGAATATTTTATATTTTTAAACCAAGTAACGAATCAGAGTAGAAAATTACAAGGATTTTAGTTTCAAAAAAAGGAAGTAGAAGACCACATATTTTAGTCCACCAAAAACAGAAAGATGAAAACAAAAAATATTAACAATCTTTAAGGAATTTAGTTTATGTTAATATTTTTTGTATTCATCGTACTTTTTGGTTTTGGGAGACTAAAATCTTCATGGTTTTCTACTCCTATTTTGAAGACTAGAATTCTTGTGATTCTCTTACTCTTGATTTGTTACTCGGTCTGAGGATATAACACTTTGTTGTTTTATTAAATCTTTTTAAGGGTATAAGAGATAACAGTATGGAGTCCTAACAATCCCATTGAAACACATAAATGTTCTGTCGACTTCGGACTTCCTATCATAAAGTTTGTTCCTGTAAATCCATGACTTTAAGATGAATGATTCTGGATAATTGCTGGTATAGAGAAGATGCCACTCTTTTTCTCCCTGAGTACATATTGATTTTAGATTCACAACACACGGTAGTCACAAGTGCACAAGTTGTTACCTGTGAATTGTTGATTCTGTTATGGCAAATGTTCTAGTAACTTAACCAAATAAAAGGAAATATTTCAAGTAATATCTCAGTCAAAGCAACAGTTGAAATGGTAGAAAAAAGAAATATGAAGTTTTGCTTCCCTTTCGAAGAAGTAAGCTAAATTATCATAGAGAGCAGTAATCTCCTCATGGACTCACCAAGTGCTAGTTGACGTTTTTTTCAATTTCCAAAGGAAATTTGTCATAGAGAACAGTATTACAATATCTTGATGGACCTAGCCAATTGCTTGTAACTTTTTGTCTAGTTCTTATTGGAAATGGGATTATGAGGCCTAGCTTAGAAGTTATCTGTTTTAGGTGCTGATGCAGTTGATACTTCCAAATCTGTTATAGGTTTCTAATTCTGTGTTTGCAGGTTCACTGTTCATGCCTTGCGAATATGGTTGTTTTTTAGCTGTTTTTCTGCGATAGGGTTTGTCTTGTTATAGTTAGAAATATGGAACTTCTTTAACTATTGTTGGTGTACCACAAATTTTGCATCTTTTAATTCGTTCTTACAGGTAAGGAGTGGTCTTACACAATTATCAAGTTCTTCCTTGCTGTATAATTGCTTGCATTCCACATGCATTTCTTTCCCAACATGATTTTCTTTGATATCAGGTGCAAAATCTTATAGAAAGATGTCTACAGCTTTACATGAACCAGGAGGAAGTTATCAGAACCCTCTTAGATCAAGCAAAAATTGAGCCTGGTTTCACTGAGCTTGGTTCGTCCTTTCTCTTCCCAACATTTTGTTCCTATTTTTTGCCAATGCGACGCTAGCATAGTACCATATCATCTCAGATGTAAATTTGGTATTCCATGACTTGGATGGAAGGAAAAACATACAAGCTGTGACCTGATATATAGATAAACTAGGATTCAATAACCAGGAAAATGAAAAAACTACTAAAAATTGTTAATAAGATAATTTTTTCCCTTTCAATGACAAACGCTCTGTTCACCACTTCACCTACTTCTATTTTATTGAAAGAATTAGTAACTAGAGGAACTAACCTTTAGACTGAAGTTTGATAGAAATGAGGTATCTGAAATTTTATTTTCCTTAATTCACCTGGTCAATCTCCCATTTCTCAAGATCTGTAAGCAACATGTGTTATCTATGCACTCCACGTGTCTCTTGCAGAAGAGATAAATCTGATATCTAGATATGTTTCCAGTGTGGCAGAAGCTTGAAGAAGAAAACCTAGAATTTTTCAGGGCATATCATGTAAGGTTGATGGTGAAGGATCAGATAGAGAGATTCAATGATTTGCTTGAGAGACAGGTTGAGGCAATGCAGATGATTCCAACACAACCAATCCCTAATGGATCTCAGATTCGTCAAAGTAAGGAATAATATCTTAGATTGCCATGTTGATTTTCCTGGAGATAATTATTCTGCTGGTTTTTTCTTTTCAATTGCATGGTAAAATTTATGATGTATTCCCTCCAAGCCCAACAAATTTCTTTTGAATTTTTTATTTGCTTTAACATGCTTTCTGTTTTTGAATTGAATTGTTAGAAAACTAAATGGCTTATTAGCTTTAGAATGAATAACTGTGGGAAAGGTTTAAGCCATGAAATTGGCTGAGAAAAATGTGAATGGCTGTGGAAGGAGTATATTACAAATGGGAAAGAAAGCACAGGAGGATCTGTCTTCTGGTTCTAAGGCTGCTTCTAATATGAGACTCTGAATACTTGTTGAATTTGGAAATGTAATGGAATTTATTGCTGAATTTTGATATGTAAAATGACCTAGAGAGATCTATAGACATAGTAGAAGCAAGAGATTAAAATTAAACTTCTCCTCACCATAGCGTAGTTTTTTCTTTTGATGCTTTAGGATTGTAAATAACAAAACTCACCCCTATATACAGGGGAAGCCTATCCCAAATAGCATCAAATTCAAATCCTACTTTTATGGAAATAATAACTAGGGAACCTTTAAACTAGGAAACATGTAAAAATAGTATCAAATTTCTTCCTAAAATTAGCTAACAAAAATAAGGGGAAAATTGGCAAATATGCACCCAAAACCCACGTGACTTCATCTCATATTTGGACTCCATATTGTTGTGATTTTCAGCCCTTGTTGGGCGAGAATTTGAGCACACCTTGGGCTGAAATGTTGGCTCTTTTTTGTGCTTGGGCTCCATGCAGGCCCTCCACTTGGTCTTCATGTGGCCCCAATATTTCAACTCTTGGACTCAAACTTGGACCATGAAATATATGTAAGGCGTAGCACTTAGTCCACTTGTTATAATTCTTGGGCTTTTCTTCCATGATAAACATCTTCTTGATTTTTTATTGAATCCATCAACTTTAATGGAGGTATGCCATCATGGATGCTATCAATTAGGCTCTTGAATTCATGTTTGCCTTGATCACGGTTAATTTTATGTATTTATGCTAAATCTATTTTGCTAAATTGGGACTTAATTTTGGAGACGCGTGTGCTTCTTGCTTAAAGCCCAGGAGCAGTGTTACTTTTTCTCTCTTCAATTTAAAAAAGTAATGCTTCTTTGGGTTTTGCTTTAGTCTCTCAACCTCACACACAGTTATAAAATGTGTGTGATGAATAAGTCTCTGAAGTTATACAGAAAGCATACTACTAACCTGGAGGAGAGATCAGAATTTTGATAAATGTTTTGAAACTGGATGTGATCTTGGTAATTAATGTCATCTTTAATTATCATGAAAACAAGTTTTGACAATCTAGTGGTGGAGTATATGGTCAAGTGCAAAGGTATTGAGTAGCTTATCATCAAGTTTCAAACTTTTAATTATGGATTACAAAGAAATCTAACTAACAGATTACAAAGTGTATAAAGGGAAAAAGCTTGATTCATGTACCCATTTAAGAAGGAACCATTTAGTTTTCATTATTTTAGCAATTATGACTCTTAAAATTATTGGAATCCTAATTGACTCCTGTTCTTCTAAAAACCCTTTCAGATCACTAACTCATCTGTATTTTTATAAATGAATTGAATAGAAGTTAAGAATTTTTGTAGGAATCAATTATGATTTGTACTATAACGGTCATTTACGTTGATAGAATTACTCATTTGCAATAAATATTGAATAGTAGATAATAATGTTTAAACAAAGAATACAATAGTGATTTAGCTATTGATCTACATTTGATATGATGATAGATTTACTAATTTTCAGATTCTAGATTAGCTGAACTACCATTCCCTATGTTCTTTGTTGATTGTCTGCTTACTTCCGTTTCCTGCTGTCCCTGTGGTTCATAGATTGTACTTTATTAGATTTTGCTACTTATGTTGTTTCGTTTCAGCAAAACCAAAGAGATGTAATAATTTGCATATTTTACTAATATGTTATACTCTGGACTGCTGGTGCAACACTGAAATTAAAATCTCATGCTTGATTATGCAATCATTTCATCAGTGACTTGTTGAATAAGGATGAAAGTTATCTGATGACTGTTACACTTTTACAGTCCCACCGAACTCAACATGTCAAGCAAGAGATCATGCTGGACCTCATGTCAAGCCTGAGAATGTGCACCAGACCGTTAATGCCAATTTATCTCAAGTATACACTAATGGTGCGTCCTTGCTTCAACCATGTATGCAAAGTACTATTGATGTGTCTGCTCATGCAAGGAGAATTGATGCATCCTCAAACATGCTATTGGCTCAGAGCTCAAATTTGGGAATGCTGCAAGGTGTGAGAGGGGGGGTGATCAAGTCAGAAACTGGTTATTCAGGAAATTTACCCTTCATGTATGGTACTGAGATAAATATCCTCGAAACTCATCCTGGAATTACGGATCCATCTGTATCATCTTTCAGCAGTGTAGAATCAGATTCACAACCAGTAAATGAGACTGTGTTGGATGCTGATACATCTTCATTTGGTTTCTTGGGGCAGATTCCTCGAAACTTTAGTTTGTCGGACCTGACAGCTGACTTTTCTAACAGTTCTGGTTTGTCCCTGCCCTCTCTTCTTAGTTAATATTTCTCTCAAGTGCACATTCTTATCTTCGAGTTCTGTCATTTGTAGATATCTTGGAGAGCTATTCTGGATCAGCCTTCCTGGCAACGGATGTTAACAATTTATTCTTAGATCCACAAGATAGGAGAGAACATCAAGGTTAGTCGTGTGGCATGTTAATCAATTTCCTTAACCTGGTAAGCAAGTAGTTATATCGATGCCTCACATTTTAGCAGACATTAAAAGGTTGGATGCTATATCTGAAGGCTTGAGGTTTGAAGATTTTGCCAGTGATTGAGTGAACATTCAGATGGTACCATCTTGTCTTGATTTCAAAATTCTGGTTAGGGAGTATAGTATAGTAGCATTCCAGCCTAATGTCCATAGCTGAGAAATCTGTGATTCGTTCTGTATTTGTTATCAACATTGATAGTTTCCAATCTATACGCACTCTTTGTTATATAGGTGTAACACATATTTGACGTTACTTCCTTTTTGTATGATTGTGATTGTTGCAGGTCCAATGGCTCCTGGTCTCAGAAGGTTTTGTAAATAGGATTGCAAAAGGAAGTTGCTTTGACACCTCTTGAAGACACATTAGTTTGTCAGTTTCAAGATACTCGTTATGGTTGACATGTCTGTGGTTCTGGTGTAAACACAAAATAATCTAAGCAAAAAGTTCTTGGAAATGGTTCTCCTACTCTTTTTTTTTAATCCTAGAAAGAAAGCATTATTTTGTTTTGAGTTTTGTGAATAGGGTTGTGCTGATTGATGAATTAGATCTGATGTATGTATTTATTATTTTTTTCGAAAGGTCTGATGTATTTTTTTTTTAATAAAATGACCTGAAGTTGTGCTGCATGACTTGCATCAATTGTTAAAACATTTGTATATAATTATGCCAGTCATAGGTGCTTCTTCACCACATTTTCCCAAGCCTTCATGGACATAATTATATGATATATGTGTTGATGGAAAGTAGTAAATACTCGTGAATTAGTTGAAGTGTAAACAAGTTGGCCCAAACACTAAGGTTATGTATATATGTTGAATTACCAACCAAAAGGTATAGAAACAACAAAATGGAGAGCAAAATGCCATGAATTTATCACCTTTTCAACCCTTCAATTTTGCCTAAAAATCAAAGTGAGAACTCCAAAGAGAGCAAAATTTATTACATGATATGATTAGCAGATCAATCAAAACCAACTTCATTTTGAACTAACTTGCAAATATCAAATAATCCCTGAGATGAATGAAATGACGCGACAAGCGCTATAATTGAAGGTGCACATAAGCTTGGCATCAGTTCCACAAACTTGCTTAATCTTCTAGGCAGGCCCAGTCTTGAGTGCATAGTCTAAATCATCTATCAAGTCGTTGACATCTTCAATCCCAACAGAAATGCGAACCAGGTCCTCAGAAAGACCTCTAGCCTCTCGTACTTCAACAGGTATGCTCGCATGGGACATGAAGCAAGGCAAGCTTATGAGTGACTTGACACTTCCTGCAAATTTTGAGGACCATATAACACGTTTGGATAGCGACAAAGGAAAATGCAAATGGAAGAACGGGAATAAAATGAATGACATCAATGTAAACAGTTTTGAATTATATACGAAGTAAAAGATCTTTTGAAGCATGAACACAAGGGGTCATTTGATGAATCATTCTGCGTCACTCTGTACCATACCATTATCTTGCAGACAAGTTCAAGAAACGTTTTTTGCTTTCCATGCAAATGTTTACAGGCAAGAGTCATTAAAATTTTCATCTTTTTTTTTATATCCCCAAACAAAATCTACAATTATAACAACTGGATTAAAGCTAAAATTCTGATCCCCGGCTGATTTTCCTAAAACCAACCAAAAGACCTGAATAGTTGTCTACGCTTATCTCTCTTGCCATTGGAAGTGTTCTATGGATAGCAAATATACTTGAGTTGAGTTGAGTTGGATATGAAACAGTCCAACACACTATCTCCTTGTCTTTCTGTTAGACTTATAGAGTAAGAGTCTCCACATGGACCACATCCATGTTATTTTGCCTATGCTTCTTATTGGTAGTTCAGTCTTTCCCCTATCCTTGATTGCAGTAGTATCAAGGCATATTGCCTATGCTTCCATCTCTTTTTGCATTGCTCATTCTTAAGGTTTGTTATTAGACGTGGTATTCAAAAAGCTACATTGTTTTGATACTTAAATGGTATTCATCCTCTGTAGAATATGGTTTCTGTCTTACCAAAGCAAAACAATATTGCACGTTTAATATAATCAACAGGGAAAAGAGAGAGAAGGCAAACATCATTAGGAATTGTACACTTCGGTAGGAAAAAATGATCTTAAATATAGGAAAATGTAATTGAGCATTAAGATGAAACTAACCAAAACTGACAGTAATGCTGAAATACTTGGTAGCCTCAGCAACATGCTTAGAGAGTGCCAAAGAACCTGTCAGGAAACTCAGCACCGATCCTGCACCCGTAGCCTGCAAATTGATCAACATTTAAACAGTAAGTTTCAAGGGAAAGCTTCATGGTGGCAGGACACCGACAACCATAGCGCCTTAGTTCAAATTCCCAGAAAAAATCACATGTTTGAATACCTGAGAGAAGTGCAAAGACCTCCCTGGATGGTCAGGAAGACCTGCATAGTTGACCTTTTTCACTCGTGGATGGGAAGATAAAAATTCAGCGATTTTTTGTGCATTCTCCTGCAAGATATTGAAATTATTTAGTTAGATGCCAGTGATGTGACAGTTTTACAAACCAGTCTAACTTCTCTGCACAATATATAGATGAAGATGCAGTAGTATGCATGCCATAATCATGAAAATCTGTAGGGTCAAGAATAATAGATTAACAAAGGCGCAGGAAGGCATATATGTTTCTAGAAACAATGGTGGAACAACTAATTTCACCACAAAATAAAAGAAAAACAAATAAAATTAAACCTGTTGTTTTTCAACACGAAGAGCCATTGTTTTGATTCCTCTTAAACAAAGCCAACAATCGAATGGCGCTAACCCTGCACCTTCAGCATTTTGTAGGAAGTACACCTCTTTCGCCAAGCTGGGTAAGTATGAAAATTTATAAGCAAATTATTAAAAGGACACTTGAGATGTTCAAAGAGAAACAAGGCATCAGATAAAGACTTGTCAATGAACTGATTTCTTAAACTTAACTTTATCAACAAAAAAAAAGTTAATTTCTTAAACTTCATGGTCAATTATAAGGGCAGCTAGTGCATTCAGGAAAAGAATTTCAGTGTCACGAAGTATTGCACAAATCTGTGCAGTGCAGGGTCTATAGGGTGCTGCATAAAGAGGATTTCTTGTATACGCCTTAGCCATATGGAAGGGATCCATTTTTGACTTGCATACTACCCTGAGTAAGCATACTAAAATTGTGTGAAGGCTCACCCTCGGGACTCAGCAAAGGCCCTTATTCCATGTAAAGAATTATGTGAGTTGCAAGACAATAGTCCTTGACATCCTTTTAATCCAGTCCAAAGAAAGTAGAAATCTTATTTGTACAAAAAGTAGAAGAGGAAAAGGAAGCATGACCATATCAACATTTGCTACCTATTGTTGAACAGTTCTAGAGTTTCACTATGGGTTGGGTAAGTGATTCATTGCAAGAGAAACCAATAATGCGTCTATCACAAACTCACGTTCATTATAGTCAAGCTCCTAATGTGATTATTGGTTTAGGCCACCAAAAAAGACTCAAAAAACTATGAATATACAACCATAAGATAACAATAAATCAAAATATGAAACATATGCGAAATAGAGGAAAAACCTTTCTCCTCTGACGGCAAGTACACCAGCCATGAGATCACTATGACCGGATATGAACTTAGTAGCTGAATGCATCACAATATCTACAAAACCATGGACAAGTAAGCCATCCCATGCATGTTATTGGAGAGTGTTCTAGTAAGTGGAACAAAAAGTATTTGCACAATACCTGCTCCGAGCTCCAAAGGATGGGACAGTACTGGGGACATAATGCTGTTATCTACCAGTACAAGAGCCCCATGTGCATGAGCGATCTTGGCAATTTTCTGGAATAAATCAGAAGAGACAACAATATGAGACAAAAAAAGTCATTGTCTTTTGAAGATCAATATATTACTATCTATCAGCTACAGTAAAAGCTGAAAATTGTATGTGCATAATCTACTATGCTACTGTAAATTACCCACACGAATATCACAAATTTGTTGACGAGGGTTGGTTGGGCTTTCCAGCCAAACAAGCTTTGTCCATGGTTTAATCACAGAAGCAACCTCATCTAAGTTAGTGGTATCCACTCGCCTGTACAAATAAGGTGACAATCAAAATTCTAATAACCTGTTTGAAAGCAATGTTACACTGATAAAAGAGATACCAACTTGACCACGATCCCGGCTTTTGGAACAACTTGTGAGAGCAGCCGGTCAGAACCACCATATATGTCATCCCCGGCAACAATCTCCTCACCTATAAAATCAACAAATTGAAGCTATTCTTTTGTTAACTATCATTTGCTTGCCGAGATGTCAAGAAAAAAACATTAGCATGACACAAACGAAGATTCAATGTCTCATCCAACAAGAAAGCATAACCATCTTAAATGAGCAGAACAAACTTTCAAGAAGGTCTTAATCAAGTTTGTTGCATAATTTATCTGGTATACACATATTCAGATTCTTCTATACAAATGCATTGCATGTACAATTTTTAGAAGTACCAGCTTTAACGAGACGAGTTACAGCTGCCAAGGCGGCCATTCCACTGGTAAAGCAAAATGCTCGATCTGCTTTCTCAAGCTCTGCAAGAAGCCTGAAAATTTTCAAAATGCGGTAATGGTATTGATAACAATAATGTTAACAGATGAACTTTCAACTATTAGCAGTACACAGTTTAACTTACTTTTCCAATGCATCCCTTGTTGGATTTCCACTCCGTGTATAATCATATTGCCCATTTTCGGTCGCTGAAGGCTGCAGAAGGATGAAGAAACAATTAAAGCCAAGACACACTCTTTTTTAAGAAAGTTAACATTTTATAGGCAAAATACAGCACAAGTGTATTCTAGTAGTAGTTACATCTGGATTTTACAGTAAGCAAAACAAAAGAAATCTACCACCTATATCCCTCCTAAACTATCTAGAAGCTGAGTAATATCCTCCATCTTTTTGGGGAGTACATAGTTACACCAAAAAAAAAAGGTTATAAGACAATTCAACTTCAGACTTTGGAAAGGGATGCTCTTGTTTTCAAAACATCTTTGGTTCCTTTCCCTCCATATTGTCCACCAGATGCAAACAGGGACAATCTTCCATCTCTCTTTGTGGCCGGACATATTTCCTTCTCTATTCCAGCATGTTAGAGCTTCGGAGGTATGCCTTGGCATGGACCAATTGATACCCTTTAAGCTAAGACACGCTCTTTGTTACTTGTGTCTACGGAATTGTAGGGCTGGACTCTGTTGGTGAAGGCTGAATAGTTTTTAAAAAAAGGATCTGAAGAGACAATTAAAGCAACAAAGAAGTGATGAATTGTGCTGTCAAAAGAGAAAAGGAGAGAGGAAATGGTTATTTAACAACGTACAAGAGGGATTTTTATATAGAAGTATTGGGCATGAAACAAGGAAACTTTCTTCTGATAAAAAATATTCTACACAATATTCTTAATAGCTCTCAATCCCAACCATAAACGCAACATTATCTATTAATGGTCACATCCTGCTGGAGCTTGAGGCGATCTTGGATCACAGAATTTTTGCAAAGCTCAAAGGTGAGGCGTGGGTTAAATGGTTCAGTTGTCCTCTTAAACATGATTCATGAGGATAAGAATTGTTTTAGGATGGGTGCAGCCAGTCATGTGACAAAATTACCGTTGCAGACAGAAAAACTCGTCAAAGGAGTTAGTTTATTGGTGACAGTATGGTCATTTACTCTAGTTAGTCAAACCATCCAAGGTCTGTTGGAGGTCCTGGAATTAGTTAAGCACTCTCAATTGCATTGTATTCATTTGGTTTGCTTTAAAAGGCATGGCCATACTTGGTAAGCCAAATGCAAATCCCCTCTTCGTTCATTCTTCTTTGCAGCAACTCGTTCAGGAATATTTTCTTCTTCAAGTTAGATAGAGTTCTGTGACATGCTCTCTCAGTTTGATTGAGCTTATTCCCATTCCCTAGTTTTAAGGACTTCTCCTACCTTACAAAGGTTAACCACTTAGCTTTATAAAGGGTGCCTACTCCTATCTTCCTAATTTGGCCCTTTTTCTTCATGAAAGATGAAGATAATAACTCTTGCTCTCTTAAATGCTTGAGGAAATGGGCACTTTATATTTGATTTTTCAGCCTTTTCCTATAACACCCTACTACTTACGAAGGGTCTTTTTACATATACACAGTGCAATACATTTTCTTTTTTTAAAAATAGATTTGCATTCCACTGCCAATCTTTTTCATATTATTGTGAATGGTTCAGAAAAGGTGGGTCAACGATAGTAGTGCAGTGGACGTTACAGGGAGAGCAGTAGAAGACATGCTCAAGACACAAATGAAAAAGAAAAGGAGTGAAGGGAGGTTAAAATTTGTGTCCTAGTTGCTCTTTTTGGTCTTTACTCTTTTGCATGTAATACTTACTTACCATTCTTATCCTTGTTTCACATTATAATATTTACAAATTGGTTCATGTATTAATCCAATATATCGCACAAAACCTCCAAATATTTTGACGATATACATCTCAGATGAATATAGTAGAAACAAGTAACTATGAAGCATTGATTGCAAAAATTGCACCATTAAATTCTTCCGGAAAAAATGCAGCTTTGCAATGTCTTATCAAATTGCATTCCACAAAGTTTCTTCAAAACTTACTTGCTTAAAAGTAGATGTTTGATACAAGGGGGTACTTAAGGCACCATAAGGATCAAAATCATTACTGAAGTTCATCAACATTGTTGAAACACTTGGCTCTTTTGCTTCCCTAGCCTCAACTCGAGGAGGTAGTTCCATAGTCCCCATCTCTGCCATCAATCAATACGTACTATTAGCTCAAAGATAAACCCAAAGAATAAATTTCGCTTATCCTCATCTAAAAATGGATTTGGTACATACCATCCATGCATTCGGCAGCAGCACTATCAATCAAAGCTGATGCAGTGAGATCCATCTCTTTGTCTCTTGAGCAATTGAGTTGGAATTTCTTTTCTATTAGAGTTCCCTTCCCATTCATGCACCCAAATGTCACTGGAAAGTTTACAGGCAATTTACCCTACACATTAGCACAACATTCCATCAGAAGCAACACTTTTGCCGCTTGTTTGGCTGCTCAACAAGTAAGAGCAAAACAATCTATCACATTATTCCATCTAAGTTTAGCAAAAGAGCCCAAAACATTAAGAAGATGATGCCATAGCTTAAACAAAAGCTTTAGTTTGTGTGAAATACCAATCAAAAATTACTTTACATTACACATTCTTGATGTTTCCCAGAGAAAAAGGAAAAAATAGAGAGGCCCGAAAAATCAAAACAATAATGTGAAGCTCATAAATGCATAAAGATGATAACTTTTCAATTTTTCAATTTTAAATTGCTCAACTTTAGACATTCTTAACTTCCACAAAATAAAATTAGAGAGCCCCAATAAGCAAAACAACTTTGTGAAGCTCATAGAGGCACAAAGATGACAACTTTTCAATTTTTCAAGCTTAAATTGCTCAGTTTTTTCGTTTTTTGATAACTGTGGTGTCCGGGCCAGCTTTCACGCATGTCCACTAATTCCTCAAGTGACCTGCCACTTCCTATGTAACTCTATCCACTAAAGCTAGGACACATGCGAAAAATCACCTAGTATTTTGAATTCTCAACCTACTTCATTGACAGTTAGGCCACACCATTGGGTTCAAAAGCATTGGATATCCTTAAATTGCTCAACTTTAAACATTCTTAACTTCCCCAACAGAAAATTAGAAACACCCAATAAGCAAAACAAACTGTATGAAGCTCTCAAAGCATAAAAATCATTAAAAAATCCAAACTTTTTTCAATTTCTCGAGTCAAGATTGAATAAAGATTACAACCCAGCTCAAGATTTCTCCAATTTTTCTACCACCCAATGATTTTTACACAAAAAGAGAACAAATAAATTACACCCATATAAGATATAAATCATTTTGGGCAAACCTGGGTGGTTGTGTTGGTAGGCAGAGAGCTGAATGGCTGCTTGAGAGACAGAGAACATGCCATTTCCAAAATTGTCGTCTTCTTCAATAAGGGCTGGAAAAAAAGTTCTATATATACTCTTGGTGTAAATTCTGTACTATACTAATTAATTAAAAAAAATTGCAAAAAAAACTTTAATTTTGATACTTACCTTGAAATATATTTAATTTATTTAAGTATGAAGACTTTTTTTTTTCTAAAAAATGATTTTCATCTCTCTTTGAGCTGAGTTTTATTGGAAACAACCTTTTAATCCTCTCCAAATTTCATTAGTGGGATAATAGTGGTTTTTTAAATTTTTATTATTATTGCTCAGTCCTATTGTTATTATATAAACAAACTAATAAGGAAATAATTTAATATAAACTAGAATAAATGGAGTATAGTCTTTAAAAAATTATGTTATAAGAGTACTACTTGTATTTTTTTTTATTTTTTTTGTTGACTGTTTAAATAGATAATATTGGAGAACACAATCAAATTAGTGATTTTTTTGTAAAAAAATATTAAAATTGTAAAATGTTACAAGTTTAATTCCTTCTACGGCCAAACCTAAATAATTGTACTAGGTAATTGACCGTATTTTGAATAAATTATAGTTTTCTACTAATTTTTCCATTTATCATCTACTAATACTTTTCATGATAAAGAAACATTTTAGTCAAATGTGATCAAGATCATAGATATTCCTCTTTCTTAAAAATAACAATAATGGTGGTGTTCAAATCAACTCACACTTTTGATTGTTCCGCAAATGCATGTTACCTCCCACCAACACATGTATTAGGTAACTCTGCTTGCCAAAGCTTAGGCAAAGAATGCACGCGATCTTTGCCAACGGGAGGCAAGAAAAGGCCTTCTTGTAGCAGCTGTTAACCCAGTAATCAGCTTGATTGTGATTCCTGGCATAGAGCACAATATGTAGACCATTGCCAGACTTGCATTTTCTTTTAAAAGACTTGGATAGAGAAGCAAAACAATAACTCTTACGCCTCAATATCAAACAAGTTGGATTCACGAACAAAAATAACTTAGTAGAAAGACCAAAAGCAATTGTGGAACAAAAGAAGTTCTTAAAATATGGAGAATTGAATCCCATATGAACCATATAATTGCCTCAGAGGGTACTGGAAATCAGCCAAGAACTGAATGTTTTCATTTTTACAAGAAAATGATCCACAACATACTTAGGCTCAGAGAAACAGTGACCATAAAAAAAAAATTAGCTTACAATGCAGTTGACAGGCAAGTCAACTGCCGCGACTAAATTGAGAATGTAAGGAAATGTTTAATTCTACGAGGGTGGTTTAGGACCTTCGCCTGGACCTGGTTATTCTTCTTGTGGAATTGGAAGTATCAAGACTTTGATCACTTCTATTGCTGTTCTTAGCTCTGGATTTAGTGACACCTGCAAATGTAGAAGTGTTAGTGTTTGTTCACCCCGTTAGAGAAACAAGTTGCAAAGGATATAGGGCGTTGTAAGGAACCTCTGCTGCGACTTATAGGAGATTGAACTTCATTTTCATCACTTGTTGAATCAGTCACCTCACTGGAAGCATGAGAGTTAGCTTCTGACTCAGCACATCCTGGTTCTGAAGGTGAACATTCTGTTTGCGCTTCCATTGATGGATCAGTGACTTCAGAATCTGTTACATGATTAAGAAAATGAAGTTACAGAAGATTCAAGATAACCAAATGAGGCACTGTTCCCGTCCCTTACCATTATAGATCATAAGAAACGGAACAGATACAACAATCCTGCACCATGTTGGCTACACTTATTTTGCCTATACAGTTTGCATATTGGCTTTGTAAGTTTTATCAATCCATTTTGCCACTAGCCTCTTTATATATATCCAGCTCTCTAACCAAATGACTTCAGAGCTTTTTTAATCAGTATCTACATCTTAAATGTACCAAATTCTGAAAAGCCCCATCAAATAATTCTCTGGATTTAAAAAAAAAAGTTGTAGCGAATGATCAACTATTCATATAAGGTACTACCACGTAATGTCTTGTTAACAGCTACTACCTCATCTACATTGTTTTAAATTTTTTTGGCAGAACAAAAACATAAATGACCTGTATAAATTAAAGAGACAAGCAAGAGATAATGCTTTCACTTCCATCCGAGATGTAAAAAACTTAACATCTCCCACATATGTTTTGAGGATGACTTGTTAATGTTCTGTAAAGCTGAGGCAGTGTTATCAAAGGCGCACTTTAAGCGTGCTTAAGCCTTGAAGCGAGGCTCAAAACGTGTTGAGCGCTTCGCTTCGCTTTATGTGTGCTTCAGTGTCGTCATCAAGGTTCTAAGTCCAACGTTTCCTTGCCAATGAGCCTCGTATGAAGAAGTGAAACTAAATAATTGATATTTCACTTTATCATAAAAAAAATTCAATTTCTTTGGTCATATATTTGTCATTCATGTTTATAATTATTAGTCTTGGACTAAATATATATATTTGTATTCTTTTCTCACTTTGCGCTTTTTATCATTAAAGCCCACACTTTATTTGCGCTTAAAGCCCCCACGGACCTTAGAGCTTTTTTGCGCTTTTCGCCTTTGATAACACTGAGCTGAGGTGAGATCAATACGACTGATTCAGCAAGCTTTTGCCAAGTTCTCAAATGCTTCTGGTTTGCAAGCAAATTGTGATAAAAGCTCTGCGTACTTTTCAAGGGTACAACGTGTTAAACAAGAGATTTTAAGTCTATTGGGCTATAATGAAGGTAGTCTACCCTTTAAGTATTTGGGCATTCCTTTGTAATTAAAAAAAAACTCACAATTAGCCAATGTATGCCTGTGGTGAATAGAATTACAGATAGAGTGAAATGCTGGACATCCAAGTTACTTATGCTAGGAGATTACAATTAATTATATCTGTGGTATGCAGACATATTGGGCACAAATGTTCATTCTCCCTAAGAAGATAATGAAACTAATTGAGCAAGTGTGCAGAACCTACTTGTGGACAGGATCCACTGGTACCTCCAAAAGAACCTTGGTTTCTTGGGAAAAGGTGTGTCAACCTAGGAGTGCAGGGGGTCTGAATGTTATGCATTTAAGTGGCTGGAACGAGGCTGCAATACTTAAGCTGTTAAGGGCTCTAGCTTCAAAGATGGACTGTTTGTGGATCAAATGGGTACACATATATTATATGAAAGATGAGGACATCAGTTCATGTCAAATCCCCTCAAATGCAACATGGGTTATCAGGAAGATAATGGAGGCAAGGAGATATATCTTGGCTGTCACATCTATTCAAGGCATCCCAAGCGATAGAATGGAAACAATGGTCCACGACAACAAGTTCAGTATTAGGAGTATGTATGCAGATTTTAGACCACAGTATCCCCAAATACAATGGAAGAGTTTGTCAACTCATCCTGCAATCCATCCACAGCACAAATTTTGCTTATGGTTAGCCCTACACCAGCGATTACAGACTGTTGATAGACTGCAAAAAATTGGTATAGCGATTCCTAATGCTTGTGTATTCTGTGCTCATCCTTTGGTAAGTCTGACTCATCTAATGTTTGAATGCCCAACTACTCACGTACTTTGGAGTAGACTGTTAAGATGGGTGGGTGAATATAGGACTATTGGCAGCTGGTGAGAAGAGGTGGCTCACGCAATTGATTGGGCTAAAAAGAGATCTGGGAGAGGGGGCATACTCAGTAGCCTATTTGCAATAGTGGTTACAGTGATATGGAGGGAAAGGAACTAAATGCGCTTTCAAGGAGGTCAGTTCCAAATTGATAGAATATCAAGCTAGGTTGCAATCTACATACACACAAGAGGATCAAGACAGAAGAAGTGGCAAGACTGCCTCCAACAGTTAAACCATATGCCTTGAGGCAGGCCTATAGTTGTCTTTCTTACCATGTTTTGTTGATTGCTAGATATAAGCTTAGCTCAATGTTTTCCTTTAGCACCACTCTGTTTTAGTCCCTACGATGGTGCTGCTTTAGGAAATAGAGGTTGTGAGGAACAGGGGTCTAATCCTGTTTAGCATTGTAATTTTTGCAGTTTTGGTAATCAATAAAAGTTGTTTATTTACCAAAAAAAAAAAAAAAGAGACGAGCATGAAGCTCTGGTACCCTCCCCCATAAAAATGTTCAAAATGAGAACCTTGTAAATAAAACATAAAATAGTAATAACTTAATGAACAGTCAATAAACTTGGAGAGAACTACCTTCAGAAAATTCGGATTCATTGATTTCCTCTTCTTCTTTTACAGTCACTGTGATGCTCTCCAAGCTCTCTACTTTCTGTTGATGGCTTTGAGCATTTTTGGCAGTAAGTTCTTGTTCCTTCCTCTCCATGTGGAACTTATTCAACTTTTCTTCAAACTCCTCAATGCATGATTTGAGTTCAGGTTTAGCAAACTTCTTCCCCTAAATGAAGCATTCAAACAGATAGATAAAGCTTTAACACAGTGAAATGAATTCCCAATAACTGCCGAAAACTAGTCCAAGCCTTGTGATGCCACAACAAATCTTACCTTGTTGATAATAGTTCGAAAATTATCCATCACAGAATCTTCAGATAAGGCATGTTCATAAGTCTTAAACAACTCTATCAACTTTCTCATGCTCTTATCAGTGTACGATAGCTGAGAAAGGCAATAGGAGATGTATTCACATAGCCTAACATCTGCATAAAAAAGGATGTTATAACATGCAGAAGTCTATCCGGTGATAATTCAAATAGCAATCAGAGCTAATCTATCCACTAGAGTCTCTTCATTTAAAGGTCTCCTAATTATAATTTTCTTTTTGATTTTCGCAAGATACTCCTAAAAATATGATAAACATGCCTGACATAACAGACAGAAAGCTGAGTACAAAATCAAGTATCTGATGAAGCATCCATAAAGCCTTGGTGCCAAATACCGGAAAACTGGCAACTCCTCAATCAATCTCAAATAAGTATATCAGCCTCTTTAACGCTCGCAGAAACACAACTCAAAGTAGACAACCTCCGTATCTTTGAAATGTAGAGCAAGCAGGGATTATAAAGAAAAAATATTGTAAAATCTAAAGCAATAGCAGTGGAGCAAGGTGGCATCATGATTTATCCACAAAAATGTGAAACCTCTCAGAAAGTTATGGAAAATCTCAATGCACAGTTTACAGTTATAAAAAAGAAGAAGAAAGAGACATCCATGTTTTCACATATAGTCTTAAGCAAGTATATGTAATCAGGACCAAAACCAGGGAAGAAATAGACTAATTCCGATTAATTTTTTAAATTAGCATAGTGTAAGCAAAATGCAAACTACAAGTACCCGATACATTTTCTCTTCTTCTGAATTATTGATCAACAGTTGACAATTTATAGTTAGATCAGAGTACACAAATTTTACAACACATGAAAACTATTTTCAAATTCCATACCAGTAACTCCACAGAATCTATTGCAAAGCTTCTCGACAAGAGCTTCCATTTGCTTGTCCTAAAAATACATATAAATATTTCAGTCAATCCTATAGAAAGAGCCCAAAAAAGCATGTCAAATTCATGGTACCTTCTTAATTGAAGCAATTAAAAATTGCATGATGTTGCAGAATGATTCTTCCTTCAAGTTCTGGCTAGATAACTTGCCAAGGATATCTGGAAGTAGGTTATAAACTGGATTGTTCCCTGTAAACATTAAGTGTAAAGGAAAAATATCAGTATTATGCGATTTGTGTACACACAGAAACACGCAACAGATGAAAGAAGCTGAATAGTAGAAAGACTAGAAAGAGACTAGATAGATGATCTTCTTTATAAGCAATTGATGAAAGAAAAGTAGGGTAGACATACTACCTTTCTTTGACAACTCATGAAAGAAAAGTTTGGCAAGATTTGAAATTCTTTCATCTTCATCTTCCAAACAGATGGCCATTTCATTGATATAACCTTTCACCTAATAATGGTACACACAAGTCAAGATGACAAAAATTCTACCACATGAAAGCTAAGTATAAATGATTGATAATCCAGCCAAACCTTCATCATGTCATTCAGTATCAGATGAGAAAGAACCAATACAGAATTCTTCCGCACAGAAACTGATGGATCTCTTAATCGTGCATACATATGCTCTGTCCATGGCTCTAACAGATTCGGAAAACGAACTGCCAGATCTCCAAGAGCAACAGTGCAATTTGATCGAACTGTTTCTGATGGTGCATTCTCCACAACAGTGAAAAGAAGCTGGAGATTTGCATCACTAGGAAGTAACATAGACACATGTTTAGAACTTTTTACAAAAATCTTGTGTAATGATACAAGAAAAAAGGAATTGAGAAAAAGCCTAACCAGAAGTCGGCATCAATTATCATAAATCGGCATAATGCAAGCATTCCAGATGCTTGTAGTTCAGGGTACTGGAAGAGATACAGAAGATATGTCAGTATCCATTAAATGATGTTGGATTGAGACCACTGATTCAACAATGAAGTAAACTGTCCTTAGGTATACTAATAAAGTTTTGGAGGTTCTATTTTCATCGATGACAAAAGTCTAGAGCCACAGCATCCAAGTAACATATCAATAGAACACGAAACAAACATTTCACATTTGAACTCCAAAGCGACCAAAAAATTTATTAACTTAATCTGAACAAAAAGTGCATCATTCAGAGTCAGTGAAACTGCCTTTCAAATTCATACTGGTCCATTTGATTATGGAGATTCATGTGAGTTAAACAAGGAGCAAAAAACAAAAGAGGTCAGTATAGTTCCGGTGTTTGAAAGCACAAAAACATAGACACTGTAGGCATAACAATCACCTTCTGCATCAAACTGTAATTCCTACAGAGTTTAGAAAGAAAAGGTGCGCAATGGCCAATCAAATTTCTTTCAGAGGAACGTCCAGATACAATTTCTTTCTCTGCTCTTTCAGATAGTGTATCGAGGAATGCATCTTCAGAAGCTGCTAGGCCTAGTTCTGCATTGATACCATTATCCTGCAAAACGAAGACGATGTTATAAAGTGTTTAAAGTTCAAAATGGGTGCAGACTTCATCAAAAATATCAATGTGCCTCAAAAGCCTTCTCACCTTCTGTGGACCAGTATTATCTGTGGAATCACTCTTATCTTCCGTAATCATTTTCTCTCTCTTTGCTTTATCTTTCTGAATCTTGCGGACCCAAGACTCAATGTAAACCAATTGATTCAAAGCTACATGGCTAACAACAAAAAGAAGCCTGCTGAGTTTTGTCACTTGAACTGTGGTTAGTATGTTGGAGCTACCATTTTGGAGCTCATCCCCTCCACTGCAATCAAATACAGAACTAAGAGCTTTCTTCACCAGATCAGCAGCCATTTTGTCGGGATACGGATGGATAGTATATATGGTAGCTATCGCTCTATCTGCAGCAGCATACCATATATGCTCAGGAAGCCAAAATCCAGTAACTAAGCTTTCTAAGATACTGAAAACCCGATTTCCATTAGTGGTTAACAATTTTTTCTTGTCCTCTTCAGACAGCCTCTGAAGAGCAAGGCATGCTGTCCTAGCAAGTAAAGGTTCCACTTTTGCCCAACGCCCAAAGCCTATGTCAATGATGTCTTGTAAGTGAAAGCTGAGAACAGAATTTGATGTTTTTGCTGCCATGCATAAAATAGATAAAGCACCGCGACTTTGCTCTGCACTTGTTCCAGCAATATTGAAACAGAAGAAATCCCATAATGCTGACAACTGCAATATTAAAAGAGTCACTATTAAAGTTTTCCCTTGAGCTTTAGGAAAAAAGGACAGATGAGTTAGGCATCAGATAAGTAAAGCTTATCCATTCGTTATGACAATGGGTTAGTTGACATTAAGTCAAAGTGAGTTAAGCAAAGGCAATATAGCTTATTGAAGTCAACAGAATAGTCACTTTCCATTCATGCCAGAGATATTAAGCTGTTAGCACCATTCTTTTCTTCTTCTTTTTTTAAAAAAGACATTAAAAACACCTCTTATGAATGGACTAGGATGAGTCAATTAGCCAATTTTATCAGGTTGCAATTTTTTCTAACACAATAAATTTACAAAACCTTTAATCCTCGTCAAGTCTTTGATAAGTTGTTAAGTAACCCAAGCTCTTTATTAATATCAAGTTTCATATTATATGAAAGACGATTGCTTCTTCTCAAATCCTGAATTTGTTAAGACAGTCAAATTGTTCCACATTACCACAAAAGACATAACCATTCCAGCAAATCAGCAATGATGCTGGTTTAAATGATTGAAATAACCACTTATAGGTTCAATCTGGATTGAAGGATAAATTACACTTTTTATCTGATATAATGATTATCTTCAGCCACATTACAGCAACAACAACATACCCAGTAAAATCCCACTAAGTGTGGTCCGGGAGGGTAGAGTGTACGCAGACCTACCTTGTGGAGGTAGATTTCAGTGACGCTAAAGTGTTCCAAATAAAATACATATTGTAACACTTAACCCATCTCTTTCTAGCTCATGCTTAACAACAATCTCTAAAGCTACTAAATCAGCACACATCACCCAGTACCAAAATAAACATCTGATATTCATTTCCTAAATATAATTAAGTAAATTAAATTATGACATGTTCTCTCCACCATGAGCTCCTCGAAAAAATAAATGTGACCTTATACCATGCTTCGAAACAAAATTTATAATTTCTTGAGTCACGCCTCACTAGATTTCTTATTTAGCAATTCAAAAGAAAAACAATTGGAATGATTTTATAGATTACATACTGTGCTGCTCGTTAAGTCTCCCTTGGACATTAAGGCTCCAATTAGGAACTCCAGTGAAGCAAGATCTCCAATATTTGTATCGATAGCAAGATTCAAGAGATTCTTAGCAGTTTCCTCTGGGTTCTTCCTTACATATATTGTAATGAAAGCATTCTCAACAGCTTCATAAATTGCTTTGTCTTGTGAAAATACCTGCAGATGTGCTTTATTAGGTCAAAATGTTTAATAAGTCCTCATCAATAAAACATATTGAAATCAGTTGTTGCTCCTATTATACAAAGTTAACATTACCAGTGGCAACATTTTCCGGAGGCAGGCTTCTGAACCATCTATTTGGAACTGTCTGCATCTCATCAGTAGAAGAATTGTGTTCTCCACATCTGTGGCAGAAGATGAAGCCATTAATTGGACAAGGGTTGGCATTGTGGCGGACACACAATTGGAGAATCTCAAGCCTGCCTCCAGCGATGCAACCAAGGTCCTTGTTTGCTCCAAATTCCCAAAATCTGGCACAGAATCATCTGTCTGGCCTATCATATCTTCCTCATGAGGCAAGCAGCTGTCTGTCAGACTGTCATCCTGTTCCTTGTTCATCTCTTCACCCACATTGAGGACCTCTCCATCTTCATTGCTAATTTCATCACAGGAAGACAATCCATCCAAAACACTTGTTGGCTGAGCCTTTGGTCCTAGGTCATCTAACTTTTTCTTGTATTGTTCTAAGGTTGCTTCAAAAGATGCTGCTCGAAGCTGCGGTCCAAAGGGATTGTGCTGCAACATCATAATAAGTAAATTCAGTGCAGATTTTCTGACAATTGCACTCTTATCCTCTAACCTCCCAGCCGCTACTTCTGCAACCTCATTCCACATGCCAATTGAAACTGAATGTTCTTCACATAATTCAGCCCAGACCTGAAGCACTCGACTCCTTGTATAGGCTGACACATCCCTACAACGTTCCAATAAGATTTCCAACATGGCCTGCTTGGTTCGGAGACGAATCGATTTAGAACTCACTTCACCTTCACTATCATCGAAAGCCTTCATGACCAACTTACCCAACACCCCAACAAGAGCATTTCTCATCTTATAAGATTCACCTCCAAAATGTGGGATTAATAAGCCAATATTAGTTGAGATCAACTTAGGCATTCTATCAGCGAGCTCTACAAGAAAGCGCCCAACATTTTCAGCCCCTACTGTATCTTTCACATAATCTTTCGGGGCTGTCCTTCCTATCTCTCTGATAAGAGAAGAAGCCATGCTACCATCGGCATACTTCTTTTCAGCCCAAGCAACTGCATCAGCCAAATGGGAAACTGCAAAATCTAATTTGTGAACCAGGTGCAAAATTGAAGCACATGATTGTGCAGCATAGTGGTATTTGGTAGCACATGTCCCGATTATGCGAATCAAGGCATCTTTTGTCTCTGAATCTTTTAAGACTACTGCATTCTCAAACACCGAAAAAGCATTTCTACAGCAAACCACATCATCAGATTGAATTAGTATTCTGATCCACTAAAAGATAAACAGTTCAACAAAAATGAAAAGACCTTACTTCACAATGAAGGACAAGTAATTTTCATCAGGGTCTGATGATCCAAAGAGCAACGAGAGGTTGATCTCTAATGAATTTGCAACTGAATTCAGTATCCTTGCCCTTTGTGGCTCCCAATTCCATGCACTAACAAGTTGCTTCTTTCGACTACTAGCGACCACCTAAAGCCAACCAAACATTCTCTCAATTGCCCTCGAAATTTCAGTATGATACAAAAGGAACATATAATTTCAAGAAGAGCTATAAAGGAAATAAATACACACAAGGACATCACAGAATCAATTAAACTCAAATTCTCTAGAATCCCTTGAAACTCCGGCCGAGATCATATTAGTACTCCCTTTGTTTCAATTTGTTTCTATTACCTTCCTTTTTAGGTTGTTTCGAAAAGAATGACTTTTTCCTAATTTGGCAATTCTTTGATTTCAACATCATGTGTTGCATGTTTGAGTCCACAAGATTAAAGAGCATTTTGGTACATTATACATCTTTAAGACTACAAAATTCAGAAGTATTCTTTACTTTCTTAAAGTTGGTATCAAGTCAAACTAAGACAAACAAATTGAAACGGACGGAGTAACAACCTTTTGTCATTTTTAGTATCAACTCTACATGCAGGATTACAATATCCCCTTACCATCAAGAATACACATTCATGCATGCAGTTTAATTGACTAAAAACAGTAAATTCATTATAAGCACTTCATAAAATTGCACTCCTCGTGAATATACTACATGCATCACACACACACATACTATCAGATAAAGAAAGGAGTTTACTTTTGTACTGTTGTTAGAACTAGATTTAGACTCCTCAATGAGCACAATGTGAATGAGGAAGAAAGTGTATATTTTGAAAGCATTTCGATATGATGCAACTCTATCAGCAAGCGAACACTCATCCTCCTCACTGTCATTCTTCTCTTCATCAGCATTTCCATCCTTCTGCTGAGATACCCTCAAGAGGGAATCCACAGTGGGGAGCAGAACACTGAGATTGGACCTAAGAGACTCCACCAAATTGAGCTTACAACCGGGAGTAAGGCAAGCAAACTCCTTCACCAGTGAATACACACGGTCAAACACATCATGCTCCTCCACACAGAATAGCTCTTTGTCCGATAGGTCAAAGGAGACGCCTGTTTAAATTAAAAAATTTAGAGAACCAAGTAGAAAAAATCGAAAAAGAATGAGAACCCAGTTGCCGGATTCGATAAAAGAAGAAGAACCCATTGTGAAAAATTGAAGACCATCCAGTTGTTAAGTTCGTAAAAAATTAACAAAAATTGACCTTTCAGCTGAAACCCAAGATCGGAAAAGAACTAACCTTTGACGAATTCTTCCAATTCAGAAGGACGGAGATTGCTCAGTGAAGTTGGATTTTGAACTGAGAGACGGTTGCTATCGGACTCTTCTTCTTCCAGAGAGTATAAATTTGGGGGAAATATGAACGTCGGAGCCATTTTAGAGAATTGGGGTCGAAGATTTGAAGAATTTCTACAGAAAATATTGGTGTAAACTTCCTAGATTGGTTTGATTTGTGAATTCGCAAAAGCTTAAGCAGAAGGAAGAACAAGAGGTTCTGGCAATGAGATGACAAAATTTGAAATGAAAAAAGAACTGTAGGGGAGCGGGAATATGAAACCATTCATCCTTATGTTTCGGGTTCGAGTCCCCTCCTACAAAGTTGAGTCGTGTTAGGTAGAATTTTAGCCAAAAATATAAGATTTTTTATGCAGATTTAAATTTAATAAAACTCCAATATAGTTATCAAATACCAGATAGAAAATAAAAAAAGAAAATCATTCTATCTTATTTTTTATATTTTTATTCGGTATTCAAAACACATACGAAGCTCAATTAAGTTTAAATTTAGACATTGCTAGATTCATATTTGAAGGCACCGCTTTTAACATGAAATATTATATTTCTTGACCTTGAAATTCGAGACCTCTAATTAAAGTTGGATGATCCTAATTTCTATTATTTTTTAGACATTGAAGGGCTCATTTTTAGGGGTATTCTAATAGTAAATTTTATATTTTTAAGACTTAAAATTCAAAATATTTAATCAAATATCATTCATTTAATTACAACTCATATTGGTTATTCATCCTAATTTATATTATTAAATAAAAATAAATATATATAATTAACATTAATTATCAACTTACTAAAAGTATATTGATAGTATAACATTTATTTAAAGACGTATATACCTTTAACCAATTTTAAATTTATTTATACGTAAAATCAAATAGAGTATACTTACCCAAAACAAGAAAGGATTTCAAATTCGGACCCAAAATCCTGTCGATCTCTCTCGGGTTGCATTTCAATTGTAAGTCCAATTGTTTCTCTCTCTAGATTTTGATTTCTGCTGTCTCTCATGAAGAAAAAACCCAAAAATCCCTTTTTGAATTGTAATTTTATGGTGGTAAACTGGGTTGTAATTTGTAAAGGAAGTTCAAAATGACATTGTTCTTTGTGATTGTTTTCACACTGGTATATGTTAACTATGTGATGATAATTACCCAAATTTGTGATGGGTTTTTGCTAATATTTGTTAAAAATTCAATTTTGAATAGTTTTGTTAGAAAAGGAGAAGGTAAAGGAGAGAAATGAGGCACCCAAGATGAAATATTTGTATTGTATGTTAAGTTGTTAGTTCTTGGGATGGGAAGTTATAAATTTACAATCTTTTACAAAACTCTTTGAGTTTATGGGACAGTGATTTTGATTGCTAACAAACAAATATTGGTTTGCTTAAATATTCATCAATGAGGAGGTGTGAGGATGCACTAGTGAGGAGGTGTGAGAGGTTAGTTGTAGCAGGAGTTAGGAGAGGTAGAGGTAGGCTGTAGAAGAATTGAAGGGAGGCGATTAGAGAGGACATGACATAGTTTTAGCTGACTGCGGACATGACCTTAGATAGGAAGGTGTGGAGGTCGAGGATTAGGTACAAGGTCAGTAGGTAGTCAAGGGTTGTCATACTTCTTGTAGTATGATTTAGGTGTCACATAGTCCTCTTTTCCCAATGTGTATCAATAGTTGTTGTTACACTTGTTTTGTACCTTTGCTATGTTGCCGTCTCTTTTTCTTTCTTACTTTTCCTGCATCATTTACATTTCGTTTAAGCCGGGGGCCTATCGGAAACAACCTCTCTATCCCGTAGAGGTAGAAATAAGGTTTGCATAAATCTTACCCTCCCCAGACCCACTTATGGGATTACACTGGGTATCTTTTTGCTGTTGTTGATGCTTAAATCCTTATCAGCCTGTCAAGACTGGTCCTTGAGTTGGTCTTGGCATGATGTTAGAGACAGAGACATATTGAGGATTTTAAGTTAGTGGGTGAGGAGTATTACTGTACTTGCTACTTGTTTGTGACGTTGAGTGTGAACTTAAACATATATACACAAACAAAGATGAGATGCACAAATGGAGAAATGGTCATTCAAGTGTCCGTATGTGTATAGTAACTACTCCTTTGTGACATCGAGTACTAAAATCAACAAAGATAACCACATAAAGATGGCACATACTAATGAAGAAATGGTCCTGTATGTGTTGAATTGAAGGTGGTGGGTTCATCATCACCAGCTATCTATGCATAGCATCTGCCACTGGTTAGAGATCTTGATAGTTGACTCTCTTATTTTTTTGATAGAATAGTTAATATCTCTAATAACTTACAGTCATTTCATCTAAAATGATATAATTATTTCAGAGTTATTTATGTAGTCCACTTTGTTATACCTTACTGTTATCTTGCAATGTATATCAGGTAAGTGTTTGTCTGCTGATTTTAGCTGAAGGGTCTGAAAATTCAAAAGGGAGGAACAAGAAAAAGAAAGAAAGAGATGAGTGATATAGTGGGGGGACCTGATCTATCTGCAATTACTTCAGTAACAGCAGAGTCATCAAAAGCTACTGGTTTTGATGCAAATCGAATTTCTGAAGTGAAAGCTTGGCTTACTTCACAATTTGACGCTGTGGGTAAAGATGTCCCTGATTTTGAGTACACTCCTCGAAGCATCGCTGAATTACACAAGATTGCCACTCTTTCGCAAGCCAAAACTCACGCCTCTGTAATTGTTGCCAATGATTACCGTCAAAAAGCAGCTGAGTACAGGTCCCAAGGTCATACTTTTTCTGTTTAAACTACTCGAGCCGGCATTTGGTTCAAAATTGAGGTTGTTGTCCCATTGAGCTGATTATGTGATTTTGATTGCAGCTGCTAGGATAAGAGAGATACTGGAGAGTGTGGGATTGGCCCAAGAGAGTTTACCATCTAATGTGGTTTCATCTGCACATGTTCTTGCCAAGGTTGCAAATTTGTTGGATGTTAGAGATACTGAATTAAGTAGGTAGGTCACCTTTTTTCACTAATTAACCTTTTTTTAGTTCTCACCCCCTTTAGTTTCGTTGTCTTACTAGGAGAAACATTGTAGTTTTCTTGTTGCAGTGGCAGATCTTTCTCTACGGAAAACAGCAGTAGAAGAGAAGAGAGCTAAAGTGCAGCAGGAATCAAAAGTTCTTCTTGAGTACACTCGAAAGGCAATAGCAAGATTGACTTATTTGAAAAGGTAAATCTTTTGTTACATCTCATTCATGAAATAATGCTGTGGAATGGGGTAATAGATAGCACAACTGGGAGTCAATGTTCTTATATCGTTGAGTTTGACTTCCTGGCACTTTCTTGCTGCTGTATTTTGTTTCAAGAAATGAATACTTCTCTTGCCAAAAAGAAATCCTGGGTCTTTCAGTTAATCAATGCCATCTTTCATCTCTTAACTATTTTCTGTGTTTCGGCAGAACACTCTCACAGCTTGAAGATGATATTGCTCCATGTGAAGCACAAATGGAGAACTGGAAAACAAACTTAGCAATTATGGAGTCAAAAGAGAGGCAGTATTTGCAGGAGTATGGTTATTATAAGGTAACTTTACTTTTGTCTTAAATAATTTGCTGCAAATTTATGGATTTCATTTTCTTCTCCCAGTTAAAAGTCAAGATGCTGTTACAATATTTAATTATCGTATGGGCGGTTATGAGACATCTTTCTATGTAGGATATCCTACAAATGTGGGCTTCAAGTTTATTAGTTTTCATGACGTGCCCTTTTTAACATTCAGCTAGTTTCACCATGGAATATGTATGTATATATGTGCTCGTGTTCATGTATGTGTATGAATTTCATATCTTTGAGTTGCACTTACTTTTGTGAAGAAGAAAGCTTGATGCAAAAGTCTTTATAGTATAGAGAAGATTCAATATCCTCAAGATGATAGTTTGCAACTTTTTGAGTGAGTGTTTTATTTTATTTGTCTTACTCTGTGCCAAAAGAGATGGGAGATTTGTTAGTACCAATTTTGTAAAGATGATATAGTCGCCCGGCAGTGTCTCTCTTCACGTTTAATGCTAAATGGATGATCTTGTGCAAGGTAAACAGTCATGAGTTGGCTGGATATGAGGATTGATGAAGGCCTCTAGAGGGCTCTGCTATCTGTAAATATTTAATCCTCCTTTTCTCCCTATTAGGGGATAAAGGTGAGCTAAATAGTGATTTAATCATTGTAAGTTGTCGCAAACCTCGAGTCAGAAGGCACAAGACAGCACCTCTAGGACCAGATGTGCGATGACTGGCAAGGGCATATAGTAAGGTCACCTCTGGAGGACTGGTTAAAGCATGCACATATACGATGACTGGATGAGTCAGAAGGCAGCACCTCTAGGACCAGATAAATTGCTTAGCAGGCCCAAATTATCGTTTTATGAAGCAGTAACTTATCTATATAATCTGTCATAAAAGCTATTTTAATCTGAAAAGATTGGATCCTTTTTGCCTCAACATGCTAGAAACTTTGTGATCTGAATGTATTACTTGCACCTGATCATAATTTTGTATTTTCGTATACCTGAAACTGTGAAGTGGATGTTAAAAGGTCTTTGAATGCAGGCTGTACTTAATCGTGTTGGTTACACCCCAGAGATAAGTCACGGTGTATTGGTCGAGATGGCAGAGCATAAGAAAGACTTGGAGAAGAAAACAAAACCAATTCTTGATACTCTGAGAAGCTACCAAGACTTACCTCCTGTAAGTATTTCTAAACGTGAAATAAGTTCCATTATTCTTGTCTCTTAAATTATATATGCTGTTGACTTTTCAAGACTTCCATCTGCAGGACAAAGCCTTGGCGGCGTTGGCAATTGAGGACAAGAAACGACAGTATGCTGCTGCTGAGAAGTATCTTGAAGATGTGTTGCAGTCTGCTCTTGCCTCCTCAGAGTAACGTAGAATGCTTTTCTTCGAACATCCATTTTGCCTTCACTTCAGCTCGTAGTGCCTCGCCTGTCAAACATTTGGGAAATGAGATTGGGATTGATTTTCTTTAGACTCTTGTTCTATTTTATCTTTCAATTTTTGTATGTTCCATGATGGTGTATTCTCAACACTGCAAAAAACACTTGAAATCGACTCATAATGATTTGTGTAATTTGAATAGGAAAAAGTTGTTGGTAAAGCCCGTTTCCTTTGTAGAGAGATTTGTTTTCTCCTTCAAATTCCAATCTTTTTACTTCTTTGAGAGCCTGAGAGAGGTCACACTTTTAGTTATCTTTAACACACCCCTCATGTTGCCTGATAAGGCTATGATCAACTTATACTTAATTATTTTTCAACACGCCACCTGATAATAATATGTTGAAGTGTATGATCATCTCATCTAAAAGCTTAAGAGGTTAGAGAAAATACACTTTTATTTATGTAAAATTCTGTCTTCAACAAATGTGATAAAAGGAGGAACATTTCTCATGTGTCTAGAGGGTTGGCAAGTCATCTTTTATTTTCAATGTGTGGAAGACATCTTTTGGATATGAAACTGATGTAAAGGATTAATGCATTGACAGTGGAATCTGAATCATATCTTGATTGTTCACCTGGAGATTTTGATAAAAGCCTCGAAACGAGCCCTGGATATAAGAAAATTAGTAGTCTAAGTCTAGGTATTCCGAGAACATGACATTAGATAGAAGGTTGTGGAGAACGCAGATTATCATAGAAGGATAGTAGATAGCGTTATCTCACTTTATCCTTCCATACTAGTACTAGTTTTTAGTATTTCTCTTGTAGCTTCTTGTCCTTAATTTAGGTTTACTTTCTATTGTCTCTTGTATGTCTATTATCACACTATTTTATTGTAGCTTTTTTCTTTATCATGCTCTCTATAGTACCTTCAAACTGCTTTACTCAACATGAAACAACTCTATCTCTACGGGTAAGAGTAAAGTCTATGTACCCTCTACAAACCCTACATATGAGATTACACTGATAATAAATTTATGAAAACTAACATGCAAAATAATTCACCAATGCTTCCTTTACACGCTGTATTTTTTGTCGGTTAAAAAAGTGTATTTAAAAAAAAAGGGAACAAGAGACAAAAAAGAGGATACATTTTGCAAAGATGAGTCCAGAATAAATTATAGTATATTAATAATAGCCATTATTTGTGCAGTCACACTCAGTGTTGCATTCATGCAAGACAAGCCAATCAATTTTTTCATAGCCAAATCATGTTGTGATTAGAAAATTCTTCTTTAGAAAAGGGTGGGGTGGGGTAGGAGGGTGGGGTGGGGGGGAGAGCCAGCTCACCATTTCATTAGTTAGAATAAAAAATGGCAATATTATAAACAACCCGGGGGGGGGGGGGGGGGGGGGGGGGGGGGGGGGGGGGGGGGGGGGGGGGGGGGGGGGGGGGGGGGGGGGGGGGGGGGGGGGGGGGGGGGG